>CAIGQZ010001206.1:1962086-1977371 GCA_903798205.1 Danio tinwini | reverse complement strand
TATCTATCTATCTATCTATCTATCTATCTATCTATCTATCTATCTATTGTTTTGCATTTTCTAATAATGTATTTTATTAGATTTTTTTAACAACATTTTTACTGATATTTTAGCACAAAATTATGTAAAATACACAAGCCTATCGGGATATTCACGGTTCTCGGATTAAAAAAAATACTATATGCTGTAAATTACTTAAAATTAACAAATTAAATTAATTAATAAATCTTGGAAATTTAGAATTAGATTGTTTGTTTGTTTGTTTGTTTGTTTGTTTGTTTGTTTGTTTGTTTGGGCAGCGCTCACAAAAAGAAGGTCGCTGATTAATAAAGGGACTAAGCCGAAAGAAAATGAATGAATGCTTGTTTGTGGCACAAACTCCGTGCGGGTTTTTTTTGTGTGTATTTATGCGTATAATTCAAGCAGTTTAAGAGACCTTTTTACGCTTTCCATAACCACTTGCCTCTCTGATATTTTTTTTAATTATAGGCTGTATGTTATTGTTAAATTAACCATTTAAATGGCATCTGGCTGACCTTTTGCCTTTAGCTTATCATTAAAAAAAAATTATCAATATATGTTTTTTTCTCTTAGAGTGGAAGTTAAAGCGTTAATATTATTAATTATCATAAAAATGTTAACAAAACTCGACATTTAATGTCAGAAATACAATTTAACCAAATAAAAGTTAACATTTTTTGTCTTAAAGTGGAAGTTAAAGCATTTAATAATATAAATTAAATAATAAAAAAAGATAATTGCTTTTAGATTTTACATGACCCTGATTTTACCTATAGGTTATCATAAAGCTAAAATAAAACTCAACATTTGGTGTCAGAAACACAAATTAAACTTTTTTTGTCTTAGAGTAGAAGCTAAGAGGTTAATAATATTAATTAAATTTGAATTTACCTTTATTATTATTATTATTTGCTCTTATTATTAAAATAATAATTAAAAATAAATAAAGCTCAACATTTGGTGTCAGAAACACAATTTAACCAAAGACATTTTTTTAATTCAAGATTTCTTTAGAGTGGAAGTTAAAGCGTATATAATTATATAATATAATTTATAATTTACCTTTTGTCGGGTTGTCATAAAAACTCAACTTTTGGTGTCAGAAACAATTTAAACAAACACGTTTTTCAAAAAAAAAGTATATTTGTCTTGGAGTAAGTTAAAGCGTTAATTATATTACCCTAATAAATGATCAAAAAGATAATTAACTTTAGATTTTAAATGAGCATGAATTAAATTTTCCTTTTTGTCATATTGTTGTCATAAAAAACGTATTATAAAAACTTTTGGCGTCAAAAACACAATTTAACCAACCCATTAGACACAGTAGACGTTTTTAAAGCGTTAATAATATTAATTAAATTACCAAAAAATGCGTTTATATTTTAAATGAGCGTGAAATCAGCTACCTTTTGTCGGCTTATCAAAAAAAACACTCGACATTTGATGTCAAACACAATTTAAATCAAGTAATTTTTGTCTTAATCTCGTTAATTATATTAAGCTAATTTAACGACCAAAAAGATAATTGCATTTAGATTTTAAATGACCCTGAATTAACATTGTGTCCTAGGTTATCATAAAAATGTAATTTTGGTGACATTTAGTGTCAGAAACACAAATTAACAAAATAAAGTTTTCAAAAATATATATTTTTTGTCTTTGAGTGGAAGTTAAAGCCTTACAAAATTTCATAAAAAAATATTGATCAAAAAAAGATAACTGCATGTGTATTTGAGATGCACCTGAGCTGGCGGGTGGGACGCTGCGGCGCATCCAGTCGTACGGGTTGCGTCTCTGCGCGTTGGGCGACAGCTGTCCGACTGAAGAGTTGATGGAGGATTGGAGAAGACCAGGAGTTTGGACAGATGAAAACTCTGGAGGACTGAAGCCCAGCTGACCTGTGCTCGAGCTGGACACTCCGGATCCCGGCCCGTACGGTGTCCATTCCTCCCGCGGAGGGGGGTACGCGGGGTTCCAGCTACCCGTCTGGCTGTGATGCGGGTCATTAGTGGTAATTCCCGGGACGTGATGGTATCCTGTGAAGTCCGGATACTGTGGAGGCGCGGGTACGAAATTCTGAGGGTTTAGATTTAGGCTTGGGTGTCTTACGGAATTCGGGTACATGCTGGAGTCCTTATCTAGGAGATAACTTACGTACATTTTTTCTGGTGGCTCCAGTGCATAGTTTGCACTCCCCCAAAAAACTGATCTAGGCTCCTCAGACCCAGGGTTATATGCCTATAACCTGACGGTTCCTCTACCTGGCCGGATTCTCTGAACACCTCAGCCTTGACGCCTGCTAAAGGTTGGAGTAGTGACGTCATTTTTATGATCATGATTATTATTATTGCCCGCCCTGCATGGGTTCAGAAACTGCCTTTGGTCGAGTTCCAGTTCACAGCGGCGGCGCATCAAGAGCGCCATTCGGAATTTATACCTATTATAAAATATTATACACTGCAAACATAGTTAGTAACTTAATGGAGGAGAATGTGGAAAAATGCTACTGTACACTGTAAAAAAATCCACACAATCGGTTTGTGTTGGGACAACCTGACGGAATTAAGCTAACATTAGTTTTTACAAATTTAAGTGGATTGAACATGAAAACAATTAAGTTGACCCTACAAAAACCTCAAGACGTGTGTTATTTCAGCCCATTTTAAATAAGTAGTTTGAACAAGCATCAAACGTCACTTTTTGAGAGTAAAAACTCTGCTTCAAATTGTAAGTTATAGGACAAAACTTTCACGCAAAAATGATGTTTAGTTTAGATGGTTTAATTAATTTAGGCCTATTTATTTATTTAATTGGCAACATAGATTAAAAAAAGAATCCAAATCATCAAGAAAATACATATAAACTTCATTTATAATTTCTATTTTTTTAAAGACTCAAATACTGTAGATTGCTATTATCGTTTTATGAGTTAGGGATATTAGCTGTTCATGGCATCGTTGGTTTTTAACATCCATTGAGCATTTTTGGTGCAGAAGGTTACTTGTGAAATGGGTTCTTTAGATTATTAAATGTTCTTCACGATATATAAGATAATATTATACACTGCAAACATAGAAAGTTAATGGGGGAGAATGTGAAAAAATGCTACTGTAAAAAACTTTATTTCCACACAACCGATTTAACTTGGGACAACATGAAGGAATTAAATGAACTTATATTATATTTAAGTAAATTGAACATAAAACAATGAAGTTGTCCCCACAAAAAACCTTGAATTGTGTTGTTTCAGCTCATCTTATATAAGTAGTTTGACGACTTTTTTAAGTGTAAAAACTTTGCCTCAGTGAAAGACAAAATGTTCAAGCAAAAGCGACGTTTAGCTTAGAAGGTTTTATTTGTTTATTTATTACTTTTATTGGCAACATGGATGAGAATAAGAATCTAAATCTTCAAGAAAATACATATTATACATTTGCCGGAATAGTTGGCGGTTCATTCAGCTGTGGCGACCCCTGATAAATATAAGGGACTAAGCCGAAGGAAAATGAATAAATGAATGATATTGACTTTTTATGAGTTAATGCTAAAAAAACAGACATTTCGTGCACAGATGGTTATTTCTGAAAAGGGTTCTTTAGATTATTAAATATTCTTCATAATATAAAAATATATAGAATAAAATATTATACCCTGCAAGCATAGTTTGTAAGTTCTTTAGATTATTAAATGTACTTCACATATGTAAAATGCTTAAAATATATCAAATAAAATATTAACACACTAAAGAGTAACCTAATTGGCAAAATATGGAAAAAAATGCTTAAAACGTTGCAAGACAAAACGTTATAACTGTTCACTCTAAGCAAGAGTCTTGTCTCTTATTAATCTTTACATAATAATAACAAAATAAAAATGATTAAAAACAGATTAAAATGAGTTAAAACTGGTTTTAAAGGGAATGAAGAAGAAAAGAAAGACATGATGGTGCGATCTGTCGGACTTACTGTAGCACAGTGCTCATTTAGTAGAGCCAGATTGGGTTAAAATATGACCTGTTGAAACATTGTCCTATTAATTGTGTCTTTTGAGAGCTAACGTTGAGTTTTTCTATTGTGTTTGGCTTGAGCAGCTGCCTTTCAGGATTTTCAAAGATGTGCGTTTTTCTTTCTGTAAAATATGGACAAACCATTGGGTTAAATCTGACAGGCCTACTATAAATTTAATAATAAAAAAACCCTGCGGTTGGTTTGGTTCTTATTACACACAGAACTGGGTTGAAATAACCCAGCATTTTTAAAGTGTTGTTGTATAGCTATGTCTTTGGAAATAATTTATCTCATAATCTAAAATTAATATAGAGCTAAATAAAAAACGTGTAAAGCTATTTTAGGGGAAATTATTGTTAATTGTTTTAAGAGTAAAAGAATATGGAAACGTCACAATTGCACGTGCGCACACGTGTATGTATTAAACTAAGTTATCTTAATTCTTTTTTTATGCAATTTGTGCAATGTCACGCAAAATTGATATTTAGTAAAGAATGTTTTATTTATTTAAGTTTATGTAAATGTTATAAACTTCAAATATCCTTTCTAATGTTTCAGAAAATACTTGATTGCTATTTGCTATTAACTTTTTATGACTTAAGGATATTGGAAAAATTATTGATGGTTTTTAACCTCCGTTGAACATGTTCATAAACTTCAGATTATTTAATGTTCTTCACAATATAAAACCTGTTTATTTGCAGACGTTTTCATTCCTTAAGGTTATCTCGAGAACCAAACACTGTTCTTTCATGGTATCCCTGGAAAAAAAAACACTTTTGGAATATTTTTAAGAGTGTTTATATATTAAATAATATATTTTTTTCATCTCTTTTATAAATGTTAAAGTTTTGCCCTATTAAAACACGATTGCAGTTTTACGCATGATAGCTACATTATAAGCATTACACTACGATTATCATTTCATCCAAAACAATATACAGTGTGAACAAGACTATTATAAATAATTTTTTATTTTGGATTTTTTCCGGCATATGCATTTGTATGTAGTCATAATTCATTGGTAATCAGAACGCTTTTAAAATATAATTATAGAGAGCATCGGAAATTGTCCCATAAGGCTTGGTGAAGTGGTACAGCACGAAATAAAAGTTTAGACTACCAAAATATGGTGGCCACTTTTTTCAGGCTTTTCTGCTTATTGTACCATCGGTGCGCGCGTGCGCCATGTGTTCAAGGACAAATTGGACGAAGAATAGGCTAAACTAATAAAGCAAATTATATATTTCAGGATGTCTCCTATCAGCTGTTATGATAAGACATCATCTACACATACGGCCATACAATAAGAAACACCTCTGACGCCACACTGGACAAACAAGTCGAGAATGTGTGTGAGGAATTGATGACCACAAAACAATATTAAATTAACTATTAATACAGAAAACACAAATCACTAGACAATCATATTTCAGTTATTTTAGCCAATATTTCAAACTCTGATTCCGTGTGTTAGCTACTACCCCATAGCATTTTTCAACGCGGAATTAAATGTTTTTCGGATTTTCCCGATGCTTGAAAGCTTAAAAACAGCAAATGTAGTAGTTTCCCCTCATTAAATACTACAGTAATAGTAAATATGAATCATATACTATATTAAAATGTGGTGTATTGTGCATTTATAGTAAAATATAGTATAGCAAAATTTATAGTATATCATAATAAATCTACAACATTAGTAGCAACTCTGAAGTTACCGCTTGCTATATGAAAAACTATAAATTAGCCTACTAGTATAATAGTACAGTAGCTAATAAAAAAAGTCTAGTGTTTTTGAAACCATACTAAGATATATATTCCCAGCAAACATTGTTGTGTTTAGTAGACGTCTAATAGACATCTAGAGAGCTAAACTTTGGCTGTCAGTGAATAGCCCAAAACTAGACTAGTCCTCAAATAAACAGATTAGACATACTTATGTATAGTCATTCTGTTTATTTGATGGTGTAGTTTTGGCCTATTCTGTCTATTAGATGTTCACTGACAGCCCAAATTTAGCCTTGTTTTAGCCAAGATGACTATGTTTAGACGTCTGTTAGACATCTTTTAAATAAAAACAAAAATTCTTGCTGGGTTAGCAATAGCAGGGCCAATTTACGACTCTTTGTTATGCTACACACTGTAATAAATACTGTATATCCTGCTGAAAAAAAAACAGCTTAAACCAGCCTAAGCTGGTTTGCTGGTTTTAGCTGGCCGACCAGCCTGGTTTTAGCTGGTCTGGAAAATGATCAGCTAAAACCAGCTCGACCAGCTTATGTTTAAGCTGGACATAGCTGGTTATGGCTGGTCAAGCTGGTTTACCTGGTCAACTCCTAGCCTGACCAGCTGAGACAAGGCTGGAAATGGCTGGAAACCATCCTGGAAATGGCCAAAACCCCTCTAAAACCAAGCTGGTTGACCAGCTAAAACCAGCCAACCAGCTTAGGCTGGTTTAAACCGGATTTTTCAGCAGGGTTTATGCTGTAAAATGTGGTGCAGTGTATAATATAAGATTTTATAGTATAATATTCACATTAAAACTGACTTTAAATTAAAACAATATTGAGTAATTTATAGTAGCAACTCTAAAGTTACCACAGCATTAATTCGAGGCTCATTCAAAAACTCTATTACTATAAATTACTATAGTATTTTAGCTATTGGCAGCTAAGAGTTCAAGCCACAATGAGAAGAAACAGGTTATATGGGTAGTATATGGTGGTACAGCTTCATTTTACTCGACAAAAAGCCCTCTGATAAGATAACACTATAATGGAAAGATACGTTGTTTTCTTATTGCTTGCTTGAGTTTGGGTTTGCGAGTGGTTAATTTTTATTAGGCCTACTGTGCTCGTAAACTTAATATTCACACAGTTTTATGAACACATTCCTCATCTTAAGATAACATACATTTCTTTGGCATTTAAATTAGGCATATATACACTAATAAATATATATTTAACTACTTATTTGAGCTCAAACAACACAATTCTTGAGATTTCATTGGAACGACTTAATTTTATATGTTTAATCCACATAAATCTGTGAAAAGTGTTAAATTAACAGTCAATTTGTGTTGGGACAACATGAATGCATTGTGTGGAACCCTGCATTTTTTACAGTGTAGTCCATGTTGATTCACACTTTAAACGTTGGATATATGACCATCGGAAAATACGTATTTATTATTATTATTATTATTATTATATTAATCAGTGCACGCTTTAAAATATCTTATTTTAGAGCCAAGTTTAGCTTCTTTATGATTGAAATCTAGAAGAAACAGAATAAAAATGGAGAAGATAATTGACTGACGCTAGTATTTTATACGAATTACAAATCGAAATTGGCTATATAGTTTATATCTATTTTAACTTCTGTGAAACACATTGCATTTGCGTTTGTGTTGAATTATCAAAAGCAGTGTGCAAAGTAAGTTAAAAGTAATGCAAAGTAACAGTTGATCATGCAGGGAGAAAGCAAAGGTCTCGTGGAGCAGAGCTCGTTAACATAATAGCCTCTATTGGACTTGTACTTGCAATTGCAAAGCACTGAACTTTTTCCTTCCGATAATTCATTCATAAAAGCCACACCTTCCAGCTCATGTTTCCTTATTTCAGCAATCTCTGCACAATAAAAAAAAGAAAACAACAACGTTGTTCGTGTAAAGAATGACACGGGGGTTTTGGTTTTGTTTTATTTTGTTTTTCATTCGTAGCGAAATTAAATTAAAATTAATTCAATCAAATGAGTGCCTATATGATTAGTCCTGACAGCATGTTTTTAAGTCATTGTAACTTATTAAACAAAGTTATTCATGTTCTAACTTAATTTTATAAGTTGCGCAAGCTGTTTTAAGTCAGTTTAACATAATGCAAATTCAATGGACTCATAAGGTTGATTTGATTCAGTTAACAAATTTAAGGCAACCAGGGTTTTTTACAGTGTGGATCTTATTAGATTTATATTTAGTATAATTTAGCAGATGTAGCAGATAACAACAGCAGTAACATTATTTTACTGTAATTTTTTTATAACAAAGCAAATAGCTGCAATAATAAAGCGCGCGGCAATAACCCTTGAATGGTTTTAAGACGTAACGTAGGCTAATGACCTTATACTGTACAAATGCGTTGCTGTTTCTACCCAACATTGGCTCAAACATGGATATTTTCGGTTGGGTTTGTCCATATTTGACCCAACTTTGGGTTAAAACACGATGTTAATTTAAATTCAATATTCTCCCATATAGAAATCTGAAACATGCAATTGACACGCAAGTATTTCGACATATATTTCACATGGGCAGTATGCAAATTATACATTGACAAATAAGGGGGGGGGGATTATTGTGTTTATTTAAATTACATCTAAATCATTCATATAATGTATTTAAGTTTTCAGTGTTCGGGGGGATTAAGCCTTAGGATGGTCAATCCCAATGCCAAAATAAACCTTACGAGCCCATTAAACTTATATTATGTTAAACTGTCTTAAAACAGCTTGTGTAACTTAAAAAGTTAGAACATGATTAACTTAGTTTAACAAGTTAACTAATTGATATGATTTTTAACAGTGTATATTCCCATATATGGCCATGTGAACACATATAGTCTATAAAATTATAGCTACACTGTAAAATCCAATAAGTTAAGGTAACTCAAACCATTTGAGGAAACCGATTGCAAAAAAAACATTAAAGTTCTAAATTAATCCTAATGAGTACTGTGAACTTAATCCATTTGAGTAAATGAAGCAATCTGAGCACAGTAAAACCCAATAAATGAAGAGAACTCAAACCAACTGAGTACTGTAAAACCCAATTAGTTAAGGCAACTCAAACCATTTGAGGAAACCGATTGCTACAAACCATTTGAGTTTAAGAAAACTAATCTATATGAGTACTGTGAACTTACTCCATTTAAGTTGATGTAATGAGGTATTTGATTAACTCATTTCCTTCAACACTGAGTTCAAAACTCCATTCAAATGAGTAGAGTTAACTTTCAATCAATTTTTGAGTTAACTACACTCATTTCATTTGATGAATTTACTGTTGGGTAAAACAAATAGGTTGCATATATGATAATTCATTTGAACTTGTCATATTTCTGTATTTATTTACATATATACTTATATTTTGGCCAAAACAACGCGCTAATCTGAAAATTGAAACCAATCCCTGAAGTCTAACAAGGTCATACTGTAGAAATGACCATCTAAATCATTTAAAAGAGTGTTTTAGATGTCACATGCATCAGTGCCAAGACACGGTCTCAGACAGTCACCTGCAGGACACCTGTGATATGACACACAGTAGTTTGACAGTCACACGTTTGATCTCTTACTTAGATAATCTTTAATAAGGGGACCAGTAATTCCTACATTGCTTCTTCTAGAGTGTTTAATTTCTTAATGAAGATTTTATCTTTGCCATGATGACAGTAAATAATATTTGACTAGATATTTTTCAAGACACTTCTATGCAGCTTAAAGTGACATTTAAAGACTTAGCTAGGCAGGTTAGAGTAATTAGGCAAGTTATTGTATAATGATGGTTTCCTCATAATTCAATTCAACTCATGTTTATTTCTATAGCGCTTTTACAATGTAGATTGTGTCAAAGCAGCTTAACACAGAAGTTCTAGTAAACTGAAACTGTGTCAGTCCAGTTTTCACAGTTGAAGTTCAGTTTAGTTCAGTTCAGTGTGGTTTAATTTACACTGCTGAAAGTCCAAACACTGAAGAGCAAATCTTAAGGGGTGACATATCAGAAAATCATCTGATTGCCCATCGGGACAGGTTCATTTCCGCTCTGTTCTCTGTGTAAACTGCATGAACACGGCCCGACAAAGCTGAAATTTGTCTAGATTCAAAGTCACAATAATCAGGATTTGGCTCAAAATTGGATGTAAATTGCACAGTGTATGCCTGGCATTAGGTTATTTACAGGGTTTGGACAATGAAACTGAAACAATTCAGTGTTGGAGGTTTGATGGCTAAATCTGAGCAGCCTGGTGGACAGTCATCATTGATTCCACCAGTAAGAGCAGAGTAACAGCACAGATTTGCTTAAAATATTGCAATACTTATGAAATATTGCATGATGGGTGACATCCGAGTTCACAAGAGGATTGTAGGTGCACATCTTGCTGGCTCATCTGTGACCAAGACAGCAAGTCTTTGTGATTATCAAGGTATCCAGAGTAATGTCAGCAAACCACCAAGAAGAAGAACCACAGGAAGAACTGTGAACGCAAGAGGAAGCAGTCTGGAAGGGATGTCTAGCTGATAACCTGGATTGTATCCCAAAAACCACAGCTGCTCAACTCCCTGCAGAATTAAATTGTGTAGCTGAACTCTCCTGTTTCCATCACTGTTCATCAGGAGCTTTAAAGGGTTCGTATACATGGCCGGCTGTTATAGCCAAACCTTTAGTCACTCTTGCCAAAGGCAAACATCTGATTCAATGGTGCCAGAGCAAAAATATTGGGCTGTGAACAATGTGGAACATGTATTGTTCTCTGATGAGTCCACCTTTACTGTCTCCCCCACATCCGAAAGAAATACTGTGTGGAGAAGCCCCAAATAAGCATACCTTCCCAGACTGTTGCTTGCCCAAAAGCATAGGTGTGGATCAGTGATGGTTTGTGCTGCAATATCATGGCATTCCCTAGGCCAAATACTTGTGCTAGATGGAACATCACTGCCAAGGACTACAGAACCGTTCTGGAGAATCATGTGCACCCAATGGGTCAAACATTGTATCCTGAGGGCCGTTCCATGTATCAGGATAATAATGTACCAATATACACACAGCAAGACTGGTGACAGAGTGGTTTGATGAACACGAAAGTGAAGTTAAACATCTCTCATGGCCTCTGTTCCCAAGACTGCATGCCTAGGGAGAGAAGCTGGCCCCTGGGCAGCTCCCTGGGGTCAGAGACCCTGCAGGTGGAGGGCAAAGGGGGCCTCTGGGGCCTAAACTGCAAGCCCATGATGAGTGGCTGGCCCCTGGGCAGCTCCCTGGGGTCAGAGACCCGGGCGGTGGAGGGCAAGGGACCCCTCTGGGGCCCAAACAGCAAACAGCACTCACTCCTCCAAAACACCCCAAAGTGGCTCAATAATGAGCCACTTTGGGGTGTTTTGGAGGAGTGAGTGAGGAAATGTTTTCCTCCATCAGCATCGCGTAGTGACCTGGCCACTATTCTGCAAGAAGAATGGCTCAAAATCTCTCTGACTACTAAGCAGGGCTTGTATCTGTCATTTTCAAGACCAATTAATACTGTACTGGCCACAAAAGGAGGCCCAACTCTAATGAATTACTCCGTTTCATTGTCCAACCCCTGTACATGGTCAGCAATTAAGTTTAGCCTTATCACTGATATCCAATAACAGAAGATCCCTATATTTGTTTTGGCATGATCTTTAAGTTAAACTTCTTAAAAAAAGATTGCAACTTGCAGAGCTTACATTTCTTCCTTTTGCGATTCTTTCCTCTCTTATAATAAACTCCATCCCAGTTTTCCTCCTCTTCATCTTCACCAACCCAAGGTCTCCATGCCCCTCCATTCGCACTAGGGTTGGCACGGGTATCATCAGGCGGGTAGCGGACAGGTATTGCGGTACGATTGTGAAAGGCTAGTCGTGCTAGCAGCTCCTTAACAACATCAGGTCTGTGCGCCGCAAGGTCATGCCGTTCACAAGGGTCACCTGTTACATTGAAAAGCCAAACTGATTTCCTCTTTTCTCCAATATCTCGCTCCAGAAGCCACCAGCTGCTGGGGAAGTTTGTAAGGACATGTGGCGGCACCCAATCCCCATTCCCAGGATCACCCGTCAGGAGCTTCCAGTCACCTACTCTAATGGCTGCCTGTACGGTGGTGTCCCACAGTCCATAGCCATCCTTAAGTGAACCCCGGCTGCGTCGATTAAGAGGATCAATATTATGAAGAATTTCCAATCGTGGTGATTCTTTACCCTCACTAATAGTAGGCCAAACATCAAACCCATCTAACCCCTGATACTGGGACACATTTCCCCCAGCAAGTCCAACAAGAGTTGGATACCAGTCGGTAATGTGAATAAGGTCTCTGCTAACCCTTCTTCGATGGCGTATCAAGGGACTATGCACAAAACCCACTCCTCTAATACCACCCTCCCAATATGTTCCCTTACACCCTCGTAGGGGCCAATTACTGCCCCCTGTTAGTGGTTGCGCCCCATTATCAGTGGAGAATATGACAACACTATTTCGGTAGAAGCCATACTTGCGCAGTGCATACGTTATATTACGAACTGCTTCGTCAACTATAGAAACCATGGCTGCATATTTCCTGCGGGGAACGTTGCCTATGTTGCGGTATGGGTAGATGTACTCTTTGGGTGGCTTTAGAGGAGTATGCACCGCCTGAAGGGAAAGGAAAATAAAAAGGGGCTGACTGGTTGGATCGTGTGTGGCTAATATTTTGCGTACTCTTTGGGTGTAGAGGTGAGTTGAGTACTTCCCTGCTCTCCCCCAAGCCACAGACTCTCCTTCGTGGAGGTCAAATCCACACAGTGACTTGCCGTCACACGAGCCATATGTGTAGTAGTCCACGCTGCCGGTCAATGAACCGAAGTAAGTGTGAAATCCACGGCGTGTTGGCAAACAGTCTTTGCGATAGAAACCCAAATGCCACTTCCCAACCATGTGAGTGGAGTAGCCAATTTCCTGAAGGCGCTGAGGGAGCGTGACCACATCCAAAGGAAGGCAGTTGGGTTGACGTGGCCTGATGATGGAGTGCTGGAGGCCAGTGTGAATTTGATACCTGAAGGAAACAATAAACAAATTACACAATAAATGAAACAATATTGGTTTGCTTTTTTGAGCAATTACCATTAATTTTTATTACATGCCTGGAAAATGCTGTATTCACATCAGATGTGTCTTGCGCGAATAAATTGCCCTATTTGTGCGTAAATACACCATCTTGAAATGAACACCTTGAGTTTACTCGCTTCATTTGTACGTCAAATTCACTTCAGAATAGACCCAGATTCGCATCATGGACAGGGCTTCTGTCTGCCCAGTGATTCTAGCTTTGTTGTTAAATGACTAACATTGAATTTATTGAGAGAGTAGCTGCGCTTTATGTGCTTTAGAAGGACTGATAAACAGCATAGATTCGTTCAGTGCCGTGTCTGAGTGCACTAGATCCATTCAGAGGTGCACCCAGCTCATCAGCGGATGCCCTTCCAGCTGCAACCCATCACTGGGAAGGGAAATATTATAAACAACATTTTTTTTTTCATTAGAAGCTGGTTAATTCCACACACTGCTGCCACACAACTGTGTTAAAAGCCCTTATAAAAGTGATTTTTTGCATAATAGGTCCACTTTAAAATAAAGTATAACCAAACAGGCTGTCATTCAAGATAAATACTGTGAATAAGCTGCAGAAGTGAATGACCTGCCTGTGATGAGCTGGCTGCGGGACGGCGTGCAGAGCGGCTGGACATAGTAGTTCTCCAGCCGGACCCCCTCCGACGCCAGTTTATCCAGCGTCGGGCTGCGGATCTCCCCGCTGTGATAGCCGATGTCATTGAAGCCCTGGTCGTCGGTCAGAATGAAGATGATATGTGGAGGTTGTTTGGGCTTAAACGCTGCAGCTTCTGGCTTTTCTTCGACCCGAAAATCATCGAAGTCCTCTCGGTTTGATCTTATGGACGCGCACGCTGGAAGACTGAGGATGAGGAGCACAAACAAAGCCATATCCAGAATAAACTGACACTCGGTCAAAGTTCTCATCAGTTTTGTTGAAGTTTAGTTTAGTGGGGAGACAGACGATAAACTCTGGAAGTCTGGCTGAAGGCAGCGCAACGTGGCGTTGGAACCCGCTGGGAGGATTCAGTCAAAATTCGGCTTGAATATGGCGAAAAAGTGCCAAAAAACAACAACATTTGGCCGACTATACTGACTGCCTCACTGTATGTACGAATATATAGGCTATTGTGCAATGTATCGAGAAATACAGCGATAAAACTGGCTTTTTTGTTAGTAAACAGTTCATTGCGTAACCTTATACGCCCAATTTACTGCGTCTTGCATTCACAAAATGCGTGAAAAATGCCGAAGAAAACCCGACATTTTACCGACTATACAGACTTTATACACATATATAGGCTATTGTGCAGTGCAGCGATAAAACAGGCTTTTTTCCTAGTAAATAGTGTATTGGGTAACCTTTTACTGCGTCTTGCACTCACAAAAAGCGTGAAATGTGATAAATATTGCTACGATATTAAAATCAGCCCCTCCTCAGTGTTGTCCCAACCCTGTCATGACGAAAGCTACAAGAACTGAATAGTCGATTGTCTATTTCTAAGCCTCAATGGCTTTAACTCTGTGATCTCATTTTTGGCACATTGCAATTTTTCTTATTTAAATAGCAGGCATTGATGACAGCTTCCAGCATTAGTTAAAATTAATTATTCAAATGAATTAAATTATTCACATGAAAAAAAAAATACTAGTAATTTATACTTGTGTTGTAAATACTATAATACAGTAGAACGTTCTTAAAACTTTCTACTGTATAGTATTTACAACACTGTCAATGAAAGCTGTGGTATTTTCAAGTGGTACTGTAGTATAGTATGTAGTAAAGTATACTGCTATACTTTTGATTTTACTACAGTAAACCGTCATATATTGTAGTATAATGTGCCCCATAGTTGTAAAACGACATCGGGTCATTTGTTTATTATATAAATTAATATATATTTTTAGAAATATTTTGTTTGCATTTTTAAAATTGATATTATTAATATAGACATTGATAACAGCTTCCTTTATTTGGTTGAAATAATTTAAATTACCCTGTTTAAAATACCCTAATTCTCAATTTCTCAACAATGTGCAGTGCATTTGTTAAAAAAAATGTAACATTTGTTGGCATTATAAATGCAAATGTTCATTATCCATGTTTGCTCATTCCTATTAAATAATATTGACAGCTATATCTTTAGGTTTTATTCATTAATAATTGTTAAAGATGAACAATTACCTGCATAAATAATATTAATAATTTATTTAACCATATTATACTGTATAAAGTATTTACAACACTTTATCAATGAATGCTTCACCTACTGTAGTATTAATTATAGTGAAGTGATAAACTGTAGTAGGCTATCGTTTTTACAGTATACTTTGGTGTATTGTAATAGAATATATATATATATATATATATATATATATATTCTATTA
>CAIGQZ010001206.1:1950414-1961686 GCA_903798205.1 Danio tinwini | reverse complement strand
ATATATATATATATTTCCTTTACTTTTTGTTCTCAATGTGCATTGCATTTATTCCAATATTTAATATTTGTTGGTATTATTAATGCAAATGTGCATCGCTCATATGTGGTCAGGCCTTTTAAATAATATTAAGATATGCTTTTAGAATTTATTAATTAATAAGTGCTAAATATTAACAACAAACCATGTAAAAATTCTAGTAATTTATAGAAAATACTAATGTTTTAACCATATCCACTGTATTATACTGTATATATTATAGTATTCACAACACTGTCAATGAATGCTACACTATACTGTAGTATTATCTATAGGGAAGTGAAACTGTAGTAAGCTATACTTTAGTTTTTACTGTAGTAAATTGTGGTGTATTGTAATATAATATAGCTATAGTTGTAATATATATATATATTACAATAGTTGTTACCATGCCAGCTATAGATTTACAACTGAATAATTAATGTACTTTATAATACAGTAGTATAGTTCAAAACGTTATAGTATTTAGTAACACTTACTAATTACTAACACTTTTTAACACTTACTAATAAAATATAAAGGTTTATCTGTTACGGGACGTTGATAAAACAGAGTGAATATACACACAGTTGTGCTCAAAAGTTTACATACCGCTTGAAGAATTTGTTAAAATGTGAATAATTTGAGCAAAATAGTAGAGATCATACAAAATGCATGCTATTTTTTATTTAGTCCTGTTTTAAGTAAGATATTTTTCATAAAATGTTTACATGTACTTTTACAAGAATCTAGCTGAAACTATTAAAATAACCCCCCACATAGCAAATGTTTTCTGGCCCAGCTTCGGGCCACTCAATAACTTTTCCCTCGGCCCAAGTACAGCAAAAAATGACGGTCCTGAAGTGGCCCAAAACTGGATTAAAGACAAGGGCCACACATGGGCCATAACCGGCCCAAATCTCAGCCAATGTATTACTCTTAACTGGCCCTAAACTGGGCCAAAAGAGGTTTATTATTGGTACAGATTCTCAGCTATAAGTTAACCATATTAACACCACCCTTTAACCAGAAACCCCAAAAACTGAGACATAACCCAGCCTACTGTTATCTAAACAATGTGAACAATCGCTACACTGATCTGGGCCACACACCTCCCATCTACAACTGGCCCAAATGTAGTTTGCCGTCATGCATGCAGTGCCATCATTGCCATGCATGGCCCACATTCAGCTAACATTATGCATGCCAGTGCCGTCAACACGCCAGCAGTGCCATAATGAGGCCACATTTGGGCTAAGTCTGTTTGCTATGTGGGCCCCTGCAAAAGTTTGTATACCCTTGGTTTTCAATACTGTGTGTGGTTTCCTGATGATCTACGAGTGCTTTTTCTGCTTTGTGATGGTTGTTCAGAGACAAATCCTCAATCTCCTACAGATTCTTCAGTTCATGTTTTGTGTATATATAAGAATTTGAACCAAAATGTCTCCCCATTTATATAAAAGCGACTCAAACTAAAACCAAGACTTTTAGAATATACATTTATTCTCAGTTTGGGACACAGACAACATTTACAGATTTTTACACCAGAAGGGTCACTCAGGGCTTTGCGTTGACGACTGTTTCGAGTGCTTTGGCCACCTGCTCGGCGCTCATGTTGTCCAGTGAAACACTGTGCTCTTTACCAAAACCTGAAGTGGAGAGACGCTTTATTACACATATGACAACTTGCTTTAGTTATGCTTCTTTAAAGCATTAGCTCACACAAAAATGAATATTCTGTTATTAATTATTTACCCTTATGTTTTTTTTTCACCTCCCTTTTCCCTACTGTATCTTATTTCCTCTTTCTAAAGCTACCTCTCGTCTGACCTGTCTTCCCCTGAAACATGTGATGTTTGTGTATGGTCAGAGGGGTCCAATTTCGCTACATGTAAAAGTGTATGTGACAAATAAAGGCTTTTTTCATTAACATCATCATCATCATCATCATCGTCGTCATCTTTAAAAACGTCTGCGAGCCCATCCTTGGAATTCCTTTTGCTCACAGAGGCTGTCTCTGTGTAAACTGATCATTCTCCAGTGAATTAAAACAAACTTTGTCTGACTTTACTCAATTTCAGTCTTCACATTAAAATGTATTCCTTGTAAACAGGAAGAAATTACATGTCGCATGCATTATTTTGCGTAGTTTGGCAGAGAACTACGGCTCTGTGTAGTAAACGCTAGGCCTGTCATAATATCTATTTGTTGTTGTATGATATATTGCACCAAAATATATTGCGATTAACAATATTACTGTCATTTTAAGGCCGTTTAATGCCACTATAATGCCAGAATGACATTATAATATCACAATGCAAGTACATTCTTCCAAATACAACGCATTTCATTCTCAAGAATGTTTCATTTAATTATAGTCAGTTTAATAATGAGGCATTGGAGTCAGAATGTGAAAATGTGCATATCCTCAATAAATAATAATAAATGTTAACAAAAAAGTGCAAGGTAAAGAGTAACAGCAGCTGTGATATCTGCTACCAGATCTATTTTAAGCTGTCAGAAACCCACATCAAAATATACTATAGTAGAGCTGCATGATTCTGGCTAAAATAAGAATCGCAATTTTTGGTTTAAAATCCAAATTTTCTCAGGATTCTGTAGATGTAAAATAAAGGGTAATATAAGTCGGCTATTATTATTGTTATTTCTCAAATATATAGTAAAACAACTACAATAATAATATATTATGTGTAGCTCTACTATTGGTTAAAATGCTAAATTTTGAATAGACTTTGAATGATGGACTTGAACAGAGTTTAAATACGTCCTGGTCATTAAAGGGAGTACACCATAAAATATTAGGGTGCAGCTGTATGAGATCCTAAAGTTTACATTCATATAAGTATTAATTACCTGCTTCGTAATCGTCTGTCTCTAAAAGTGAGGGGGACGTAACCCCATGTCCCTCCCGGTTGCTACGCCCCTGTTTGACACATACTGTATGCTTGCAATCTGTCATTGACAACATTATTAGACCATTTATTCAGTGGTAAAATCAGACATTTGTCATTATCAGATACCCTCTTACATTATATTCAACAGCAGTTATACTGACACTGTTAAACAGTTATTTTTATGCACAACTCTCTGTGTTCGATAGGAAAGAAAAACATTAAATGCTTGACGTAATCATAACTATAAAATGCGATATGATTATTGAAATGATGTGAGCTTTCGGTTTCATTTTCACTGCTAAGTCCTGGTCATACTTCCCGAGCGGCTCCCAAACGATCGCTCTGTGCCACAAACTGAATGTTATTTACAACTTTATTACCTGTTAGTCACAGCCTATGCAAGTTCTGTCTACTAAAGTAGACGCGCGCGCCCGCCCTCTCTGTGGTAACAGCTTACGGTCAGCAGCTCACGTCACGTGTGATTTCACGGCCGTGAATACATCAATACATGAAGACAAAAATGACATTTTTGGGTGAACTATAACTTATAAATACAGTATGTGACCCTTTCAACATCATTTGGAGGTGTCCTGAGCAACGAATGTAAAACAATGAGAAGTGTGTGGCCGCCTTTGCTTCTCTCCTGAACTTGGATTAAGATCGTCTAGGGCAGTGGTTCTCAAAGTGGAGGTCGGGACCCCCTGAGGGGTCACGGGACTATGAAGGGGGGGGGGGGGGTCGCCTGGTGATTTCCAAAAATCTATTTTTTATTAAACCATAAGAATTTCCATATTTTATCCATAACCTACAGAAGAGAGAAAAAAAGTTGTTTATACACTATCAGAAATAAAGGTACAGCTGTCACTGGGGCAGTACCTTTTCAAAAGGTACAAATTTGTACCTGAAGGGTTTATAATGGTACCTCAAAGGTACTATTTAGGTACATTTGGGTACTAATATGCCTCTTTGAGGTACCAATGTGGATTCTTTGGGTAAAAAATATGTATCTTTTGAAAAGGTACTGCCCCAGTGACAGCTCCTGTACCTTTTTTCTGAGAGTGTAGTTACTATATACTATATAGTTACTATAGTAGCTTATAGTTACTAGTTCTATTGGATTGCGACCCCTAGGGTGATTACATTATATTAAAGACACAGCAATAGTGTCAGATGCAGCAGATTAATTTTATAACACCAGGTTAAACTTTTTGGCACATTTACAGCCCATAAAAAATAAAAAGAAGATAAGACTTGGGTCTATTGGTGTGTGTGTGTGCGCCATTGCATGCAAGGTTTCTGTATTTATAACCACCTCATAGGATATTGGGGGTCACGAGTCACTGGCATTGTTATTTTGGGGGTTGCGGGCTGAAAAGTTTGGGAACCCCTGGTCTAGGGGTTCAAATCGAGATCTTTTTTCGGTTAATCATACAGCTCTATACTATAGTAATTTACAGTAAATACTACAGTGTTTTTTAACCATACTGACACCTCCAGTAGAGATAGAGATATTGCACAATCAGCTAAACGGTTGCTAGAGATAAATTTTCTGTATTGTGCAATATATATATAGTATCCCCAGAAATGATTGAGGTCATGTTTATGTGTGTGTGATAAGTCATATATTGATTACGATGTAAACACTGCTCCAACTAAATACACATGCTGGAGATTCACAGCTGGTTACAGAGCCAGCTTTTTAGTAGAATAACGCACACAACAATTGCGTGTGATTTATTGTTCAGCCATAGTGAGTAATTAATAACAGAATTTGTCATTTTTGGGTGAACTATCCCTTTAAGTGTGTTTTCATACCATATCGTGCCCACAGCACAGGCTGAACTCCAGAGCACTCTCGGATCAGGATGGGGAACTGAGGGTTTGCCTTCTTTAGTGTCACATAATGCTGCTCAATGAAGTCCCTATAATAACAATAACAAACATTAATCATTAAAAAACATAAGAAGTCCAGTAATAAAACAATTTTGGGTAGAAGTACATGGAGTAATAGAAAACATACTTAATATTACACTACCCTTTCAGTTCATGGTTATTTATTTTGGATGCTCTGATATCCAAATAAGTAAATCTGATAAATACTTGATATTTTAATAATCGCAGTCAAAAAAGCAATTACAAGACACTGGTTACTTCCTGAATCCCCAACAATCCAAGAATGGCTAGAGATAGTATATAATATTTATGTGATGGAAAAAATTACATTCTCCCTTCAACTTCAGATTAATGCTTTTAGAAATATCTGGTCCAAGTGGAATGATTACATTAGATTGCTCCATCCAACCTTCATAGACATATAAAAAATTACTAATTCACATCCACAAAACAAACATTTTTAATTTACGACCCATTGCACTCCCCCTCTTAATCCTCTCTCAGGGGTGTCAAACTCAATTCCTGGAGGGCCGCAGCCCTGCAGAGTTTAGTTCCAGCCCGGCTTCAACACACCTATCTGTAGGTATCAAACAAGCCTAAAGCACTCAATTAGTTTGATCAGGTGTGTTTAATTAGGGTTGGAACTAAACTGTGCAGGGCTGCGGCCCTCCAGGAATTGAGTTTGACACCCCTGGATTAAGCATTCACAGTTGATAAAAACCTAAAGCTGATTGAATAAATAAAGATTTGACCTTCTCTGACCTATTTATATTTAGTATTGATATTATTTCTCTCCTTTTTTTTTGTTACTGATATTTTCAGATATTTTATTTTAAAAAACTTTATCTATTTTATTGTGTTCTGTTAATTTATAGTTAGTAAAAAAAACTGTTTAGCAATGGGAATTGTACACTCTCTTAAGTGAAATCATTGTACTGTATTTATTGCTACTACAAAAAAATAAATAAATAAATAAAAATAAAAAACATAAGAAAATGTCAGAAAACATGAAGAGAGAGAAAGAAAAAGAGAACATCTGGGGTCTGTTCTTCGTACCTCGCTTAAATGATCTAAGATGATTTGGCAGATCCGGGATCTTTTAATCTTGATAACTGATCTCTGGCTAATTTGGTTCTTCAAACAAGTTTGCAAGTCAGATTAAAATGTCTGGATGAACTGATCTGAGATCGCTGCGCATATTGTGAAGGACTGATTTATCGATCCTTGAAATCATGATCAGCAATGCCAACGATTGGCTGATGACACAGCAGCATAATGACATCATCTGTTTAATATTCAATTATCCACGTGAGCAAACTTACATAACATTCGTGGTAAACGGTTTGTTAAATATGATACGCGATAACTTTCCACATTTGTTGTGGACTGCATGCTTTACATTTTCATGTGTCAAGGGTATTCAACAATTTATTTTGTTTTACAGTTAGAGCGCATTTTCGTTATTATAGTAGCCATAGTAGTACTATAGTAGCCATTTTTTTAATCGGTGTAAAGAATAACTCGATGTTTAAATTAATTTTGCATCACAAAAATATTTTGATATTAGCAAAGGTGTCTGCAACATTTGTGAAACATCAAATCACCGTCATAACTGTCAAAACATGTTCATGACTGCATAAATGTATTATTCCTTTAAAAAAAAAGTTGCATATTGTGCGTCTATTATCACACACAAATTGTACTAAAGCGATTGTACGCGCAAACAAACATTTATGGTTAAAAAAAAAAAAAAAATATATATATATATATAACTACTACTGTAAGAAAATACATACTACACACAATCCCCCATAATGACAATGTGAACGTTTTTTAAATATTAAAGATAAAAAACCTGAAGACACACATGTACATCAGTATTCACAGCCTTTGCCGTGAAGCTCTACATTGATCTCAGGTTTATTTTGTTTCCACTGATCATTCTTGAGATGTTTCAGCAGCTTCATTGGAGTTCACTTGTGGTCAATTCAGTTGATTGAACATGATCTGAAAAGGCATACATCTGTCTATAAGCTCCCAGGGTTGACAGTGCATGTCAAAGCACAAACCAAGCATGAAGACAAAGGAATTGTCTGTAGACCTCTGAGACAGGATTGTCTCAAGGCACAACGCTGGGGAAGTTTACAGAAACATTTCTGCTGCTCTGAAAGCTCCGGTGAGCACAGTGGCCTCTATCGTCCGCAAGTGGAAGATGTTTGGAACTACCAGGACTCTTCCAAGAGCTGACCGGCCATCTAAGCTGAGTGATCAGGGGAGAAGGGCCTTAGTCAGGGAGTAGAGCTGCACGATTCTGGCTAAAATGAGAATCGCGATTTTTTGGCTTAAAATAAAGATCACGATTTTCACACGATTCTGTAGATGTAAAATAAAGGTTAATGTGAGTAGCCTATTATTATTATTATTTCAGAATACAACTATTCATAATTCTGATGTTGAATTATTGTGTTTGAGACATATGCTTGCAATCTGTCATTGAGAACATTATTAGACCATTTATTCTACTGGAAAAATCTGACACTTTTCATTATCAGATTCCCTCTCGCATTATATATTCAACATTACATAGGCTAGAGTAGTTATACTGACACTGTTAAACATCTCATGCAAAACACTCTGTGTTCGATAGGAAAGAAAAACATATAATATGCTTGTCGTAATCATAACTCTAAAATGCGATATGATTATTTGAATGATGTGCGCGCTTTAGGTTTCATTTTGACTATGCGGTTCATACTTGCCGCGCAGCTCCCAAACGATCGCTCTGTGCCACAAACTGAATGTTATTTACAACTTTACTACATGTCATTCACAGCCTACTGTATGCAAGTTATGTTCACTAAGGTAGGCATCATTCACAGGCGCGCACCCGCCCTCTCTGTGGTAACAGCTCACAGTCAGCTCACGTCATGTGTGTTTTCGCTGCCGCAAATACATCATTACATGCAAACAGAAATGACATTTTTTGAGTGAATTATACCTTATAAATACAGTATGTGACTCTTTCAACACCATTTAGAGGTGTCCACGTTGCTGAGCAATGTATGTAAAATAATGTGAAGACATGTGCGGCCGGCTTTATGCTTCTCTCCTGAACTTGAAAATATGATTGGCAGAATCGTATAAATGCTGGATTAGGATCGTCTAGGGGGTCGAATCGAGATTGCGATCTTTTTACGATTAATCGTGCAGCTCTATCAGGGAGGTGATCAATAACTCGATGGTCACTCTGTCTGAGCTCCAGCGTTCTTCTGTGGAGAGAGGAGAACCTTACAGAAGGACAACCATCTGTGCAGCAATCCACCAATCAAGCCTGTATGGTAGAGCGGCCAAACGGAAGACACTCCCCGCCTGGAATTTGCCAGAAGGCATCTGAAGGACTCTCAGACCAAGAAACTAAACTCTCTGGTCTGATGAGACTCAAATTGAACTTTTTGGAGTGAATGCCAGGCGTTACGCTTGGAGAAAAGCAGGCACGGACGCATGGTGGCAGCAACATGCTGTGGGGATGATTTTCATAAGCAGGAACTAGAAGACTAGTCAGGATAGAGGGAAAGATGAACACAGCAATGTACAGAGACATCCTGAATGTAGACCTGCTTCAGAGTGCTCTTGACCTCAGACTTGGGCGACGGTTCATCTTCCAGCAGGACAATGACCCAAAGCACACCACCAAAAATCAATGGAGTGGCTTCACAACAACTCTGTGAATGTCCTTAAGTAGCCCAGCCAGAGCCCAGACCTAAATACTATTAAACATTTCTGGGGAGATCTGAAAATGGCTGTACACCGTCGCTTCCCATCCAACCTGATAGAGCTAAAGAGGTACTGCAAAGAGGAATGGGCAGAAATTCCCAAAGACAGGCGTGCCAAGCTTGTGGCATCATATTCAAAAAGACTTGAGGCTGTAATCGCAGCCAAAGGTGCATCAACAAAGTATTGAGCAAAGGCTGTGAATACCATGTGATTTAGCAGGTTTTAAATTTTTTAATAATTTGCAACAATAAAAAAATGTGGAAAAAGTGAAGCGCTGTGAATACTTTCCGGATTCACTGTATAACACATACAGAGCTGCAAGATCCGCTTACTGTAAATTCTCATTACAACAGCACACATGACTCGATTACATGTGTTTAAACCATCACTAAAACTATAAATATTAGTATTTCTCATATTTCTCTGATCATGTTTTCAGTGGAACTGTATTTATCATAAAAATGTGTCTTTAAAAGTGTCATTGCTCTGTCAGATCATTTTTAACAGCGTCATTAATATTTAATGACATTTTAATGCCAAATTCAGTTTGCACCATGGTAGTTCACGTACAAAATATATACTTATGACGGAGTTATAAAACTCAAAACACATTAATAATGGCCTCATGACAATCATGTTTATGACAGATTTATGACAGGTTTTGTTGTCTTGGTAAGGTTAAGTCGAAGGATGAAGACCGGTTGTGACGTATTTGTTTATATCAAGGTGTCATAACAAACAATGTCATCTTTGCATTTGAAATGTCCTAACTAAGCGAATGACTCGATGACAATTGTTATAAGAATATGTAAAATCTCATTCACATGATTATAAAGGTTTAATGACGGTCTTATTAACACCCTTTCAAGAAAAGTGTTACCGATTTGTGTCATATCAAGTAATATGATGCTGAAAATGTCGATTTGTCATCACAGAAATTAATAAATCCACTCAAAATGTGTTTGAAGTCTATAAAGCTCGCTCGCTAGCATTCAGACAACATTAATAACACACATGAGCATTTCTGCAGGTGACACACAGAGGACAGTTCCTCTCCTATAGTTTCCACACAGTAAGAGCGGTCAGTACTGCACCTGGTGCCCTGGCTGGCGGCTGAGATCTGGCATAAGTGCAGGCGAACTTCACGCAGATTCTTTGACAAGTTTGAGCCGATTCCTCGAACCACTGCTGCGGCCGCCATGACTGTCACCTTCACCGGAGGAAGTGCTCTTCTTCTGCTGCTGTTTGCTGGAAAACGCGCTGCATTTGAACTACCGCCATCTACTGCAAACTGGGATAAAGCCTAGAAGGGATACAGCTGCGAATACTCCTGCTTTACATTACCGTGAGTGTTTGGTTTAGGGTAAGGGTACATTAATGGGTAATGCAATAAATACAATTAATAATACTGTGTATAATTACTGTTTTTACATTACTGTGAGCGTCGGGGTATTGACGCGAATAAAATACAATTAATTGGTAATTTAATGAATAATAAGAATAATACTGTGTATAATTACTGTTTTTACACTACTGTGAGGGTTGTGGTAGGGGTAGACGTTAATAAAATACAACTTAATGGGCAATTTAATTAATAATATTAATAATACTTGGTATAATTACTGTTTTTACATTACTGTGATAGTTGTGGTAGGGGTAGACGTAAATGAAACACAATTAATGGGTAATTTAATAAATAATACGAATAATACTCTGTAAAATTACATTACTGTGATTATTTTACATTATTGGGTATAGGGTAGTTCAGACGTTAATAAAATTCAACACAATGGAAAATGTAATATATAATTCTCGCGAGCTCGTTAACATTCGGCCGCAGCTGTATCCCTTCTAGAAACAACCGTTTTCACCCAGCTCAACGGGAGGCGCTGCTGGTGCGAAAGCGGACAAACAAGCGGAAGTGACGTCAGCAGACGCGCTATCAACATTAAAGTGCGTCGTGTTTTGGAGCCAGTACTGTTATTTCATCATGCCTGAACGCGAAAGTAAGTATAAGATGCCTTTTATATATATTATTAATGCGGCGTAGGAGTGGAAAAACAAGCAGTAAATTGTTAGAATAAACGAAAATATGCGCTGTTATGTTTAGTTAACACTCCCCTGTGTCGCCTGTGATCCTGTGTAGGCTTCAAAGCAGGTTAAAGAAATGCGATATTTATAAACCGATTATATTAGTGTACATCTAAAATATGAATGTAGTGAAAAATGCATTTAAACAAACCATAGCAGACACCTACTCGGTGTTTTACATTGATGCAGAGTCCAGAAAATAAGTAACTGCTCCATTTTTGACTTCAGATTTATGATGGAGGTGAAGTCAGTTTTAATGTCCACACATTCAGACTTTCCCCTTAATGATCTAATTTCAGACAATGCTCTTTGCTAATTCTAAATAGTGAAATCCTATAAGCAGCCAATGGCTATCAAAGTACAACACTGCTCAATTGAGGTAAAGTTGGTTTTTATATTCGCACATTCATTCAGTGACAGCCCCACACATGGTTTTCAATGGTACTTTGAATATTCGGACAGGAATCGCATGTAAGTTTGACTTTAAAACAACATTAGCACCATTTAATTCACTGTGAAAAATGCTGTACTTTTGTGATTCCGCCAGTCCTACGCCACCTAACCCGCTCTGAGCTGGTATC
>CAIGQZ010001206.1:1922096-1940341 GCA_903798205.1 Danio tinwini | reverse complement strand
CACACACACACACACACACACACACACACACACACACACACACACACGCACACATACACGCACCTGCCAGTACCTGACTGTATTGTTGTTGTTTTTGTTTTTTCGTTGTTGTTTTTTGTTTTCTTTTCTTTGCATGATCCCAATTTGTGTACCTTTTTGCATATTCTAATAAAAACAAAAAAGGAATGTAACTAATGACCAATCAGAATAGAGTATGAATAGAGTGCATGTAAGTAATTTTCTACAATTGTAAAGTGCTGAAAAAGTATGAACATCCTTCTGGAAAGGGATTGAAAATTGCTTAAATTAAAAAAATTGTAAGGCTGTTGTTCTGCTCTTCAGGAAGGAACATTTATAGAAACGTCTTCAAGGGCCGTCAGCTGGAGCGTAATGAGCTGTTCCTGCCGGGCCGGATGGCGTATGTGGTGGACCTGGAGGATGAGTATGCAGACACAGACATCCCAACAACACTCATCCGCAGTAAAGCCGACTGTCCCACTATGGAGGTACAGACACAAACACACCATTACAAACCGTTTCCAGACTCCCTCTGGAAGTGGTGGGAAGTGGACAAGCTCAAAACGTTTTACAAATGTACTTAGTGTTGTCCATTTGCAATCAGATCAACGAGAATGCATCTTAATACCAGGGGATTGTATTGTATGAAGCCAGATTAGCTGGTTAGCCAGTCAAGTTTTAGTTTAGCACCAATTCTAGGTTTTAGGTACCATGACAGCAGCTCAACATTATTTACTCTTTGTTGGACATGGTAACTTGTGCTGCATGGCTAACTTGCTCAAGTTTTGCGATCACAAACCCAGATTCAACCAACTGTGAGCAAAGTGACACATCGCTGATGCAATAAAGACACTCCCCCAGGACCTTATGGTACTATAGTAAAACATGTTTCAGATCTGTCTTATTTTAATGAAGATTATTTATTATAATTATATTAGATGATTTATATAAGTAGTATATCTGTAGTTCATTACACGTAACCAATGATAGTTTAATAACTGATCTCTTTTTTTGTTTATTTATATATAACTTTACAGATATACCAGCTTTATTTTTTTCTAATCAAGAGATAGAACTTAAATTATAGAAAATATTATTTATGAGCTTATATTTTTGAGTCTCTGCGTACCTGTATGTATATATATATATATTATAAACTATACAGATTTACTTCACTTGCACGATTGAAACATTTTTTTTTCCTCTTTCATGGACAACTCTTCATTTTGCTTTATAAATGTTTTTCAATTATCTGTATTTTTTTTAATCTTTTTATTTTTGGCTGTAAATTACGCTGACTCTTTTGTGAGAAGTCAATCACAGTATATTTATGTTTCAAGGCCTGAGATTGGCTGTTTGCTAATGATGAGTTGACAAAGTCAATGATCAGCATCATGGTACCAACAAAGCCTGATTGCACTGGTTTGGATCTGTCAACTCAACACTAATCCTGTAATACAGAGTTTGTTCAGCCACCATCATGGTACAGGCTTAGCTATACACTACCTGACAAAAGTCTTGTCACCTATCCAAGTTTTAGGAACAGCAAATAATAACTTGACTTCTAGTTGATCATTTGGTATCAGGAGTGGCTTGTATTAAAGGCAAAGGCCTTTAAATTACGCTTATTTGACCAAAATATAATATGATCATGCCTTGATTTTTCTTTTATTATTTAAGTGTAGGGGTGTCAAAATTATTTGTTTCTTCTGTGCACCACGATGCAGATGGTGACAATTCAATACCGGTTCTGTAATAATCCTAACCGGTTATTACTGATGCATTTATCCCATATGCGCGATATCGTGATAGAATCCTATGGCGAAGGCAAGTAAATCAACTGCTTGTGAGTGTGCTGGACAGTCTTTCACTGAAACTGAAAGGAATGGTAAAGCACGAGACGCTATTTCACTAGGGAGAAATGCTGTAAAACTCCATCTCTGCCTCTCTCTCTCTCCCACACACACACACACACACTTTGGACATTTGACCCATTGGCATGTCCGTGAGGTAGTTTCCTCTCCTCTCGGCTGTTAAAGCGATACTTGTGGATCCAGACACGAGCTTGCTTGTGATGCAAGTATTCTTCACCGTGTCTGTAACGGTTTACCTGTGGTAACCGCGTATTATGCTCATATAGACTGTAACCGTGTCTGTTCTTCCCGCGCGAGCAGCGCTTTCATTTCTAAAGCCAATTGGCCTTTCTGTTGCTCATGTTGTCTTCTGTGCATGTGTTGGAGTTTTGTCTAAAACATTCACAAAGAGTGTTTTTTTGGAGCAGGTAAAATTAAAGGTACAGTTCATATTTATTACTGCTTGTATTAAAGGACAAAATTGTATTACAAATAAATATATTTATAGATTTTAATACAATTTTATTCTTGTGTTGTAAAGAAAAAAAACTTATTATGTATGGAAAGCATAGTCAATACACCGTGATGCACCGAGATATCGAATTGAACCGAATCGATGGCATGATAATCGTAACCGAACCGAACCGTGAGACCAGTGTAGGTTCACACCCCTATTTAACAGTAAGGTTTGACTTTGCTTAGACAAGTCTTGTAACTTAACAGAAATAGTGTCCAGAATATAATATAAAGTCATGCTGCAGTGGAAACAGAATGAATATTGTGTCTGACTCCATCATGAGCTTGGAGGACTGCATCCATACATCTCTGAATGACTCAAATCACTGATTAATAAAGTCATCTGGAATGCCAAAGAAAGCGTTCTTGAAGGACTCCCAGAGTTCATCAAGAGTCTTTGTGTTCATCTTCAATGCCGGCTCCTTCATCTTACCCCAGACATGCCTAATAATGTTCATGTCTGGAGACTGGGCTGGCCAACCCTGGAGCACTTTGACCTTGATTTGATTTTTCCTTCACCAAACTTGACTGATTTCTGTGAGAATCTTGGCTCCATGCTGGTTCCAGTAGGTCTTCTGCAGTATTTCTGATGATTGTGATGCAGTTCAACAGATGATTCATCAGAAAAATCCACCTTCTGACACTTTTCCAAATGATCAACAAGAAATCAAGTTATTATTTGTTGCTCTTACAACTGGGATTTAGTCAGGTAGTGTAGTGTTATTCAAGGATACAACCTGAAATGGAACAAGCGGAAACTTCCAAACAGAGTTGAAGCAATGAGCTAAACAACTTTTATAAACTGTATTGAGCTCATTCCTCCATGTGAAAGTGTGCTTGTTTTTCCCGATTGTTTTAGAACTTTCAATTCAGTTGGGAGAAATGACTAGGAATAATAATCAGCAGAACAAAATCAAACTACTAGCTCTACAAACAAGTGCGTTCATGACTATACATAAAAAGAATAATAATATAATAAGAAAATGTCAGTGTGCAACATCAAGCAGCATAACGAGCTGTTTTTAACGTCTAGAAATCAATGGAAGTGAATGAGAGCGGAAGTCTTGAGGCAAAAAGATTTGTTATTGTCGTAGCTGGTAAGGTTTGCAGGATCGGGCTGAGCTGCAGTTTTCTTCAGACTTTTTGTTTTTCAGGCTCAGACGACACTCACCACCAATGACATTGTGATCAGCAAGCTGACGCAGATCCTGTCGTACCTCAGACAGGGCACACGCAACAAGAAACTCAAGAAGAAGGACAAAGGTGCTCCTTGTTTATTATCAGTTAGCTGTTTGATTACGTTTTAAAGGGCACCTATTATGCCCCTTTTTTACAAGATGTAAATGAATTCTCTAAGTCTACAGTCTGTATGTGAAGTTTAGATGTGAAAACACCCCACAAATAATGTTGTATAACTCTTTAAAGCTGACTCTTTTAGGCTTTGATCCTAATTTTGGTGACTGTCGCTTTAAATTCAAATGAGATTGTGCTCTTTTTAAAAGAGGGCGGAGCTACAAATGCCTGTGTGTCAGCATAGTGGCAGATTTAAAAACAGGACTAACATCTTATGCTGATGATGGAGAGATGGTCATTAGTGGGCAGGGCTTTCCCCCTCTGATGACACGTACAGAGGGAGAATGCCAATCAAAGTGTTTCTGCAGACTGTTTTAATCAAGTCTGATTATAAACAGTACAATTAATTCATGTTTACTATTGGAAGCTGGATATATTCACACACTGCTGACACACAGCTGTGTTTACACCCATTATAAAAGGCTCCTTTAAAAAGCAGCTCATGTGGGTTTTGGAAAATTATCTTATTTGCAAATTGTAACAGCTGTTCATCAAAAAAGTGCATGATAAATACAGATCTCGTCTCTCAAATGAGTCCACTCTGAAGCGTTTTAACTATTCTTCACATGTTTTTAATCTTGTGCCTGCTACCAATCAACATAAACAACAGTAAAGTGAGACATTTGCATAGTCCCGCCTTCCTGTGACATACAAACACTGTGAAATGGAATAGATGGGAAAAGACTTATCAAAACAGACTTGGCTTAAAGAAGGCAGGGGTTTACGGATGGAAACGAACATATTGAAAACATTTTTAGTATTAAATGCATATTAGATCACATTAGAGATTAACTTTTTTTGTACACATCATTATTAATTGTGTGTGTTTCCTCTGTTTTCAGGCCGTCTGGATGAGAAGAAAGCCCCAGAGGCCGACCTAAGGTGAGTTTACACATGCAGTCAAACTACATTAGTTTTTTTGAGGTCATCTTGGCCAGGACTCCAACTGTAAATCTCTTCTTCCAAGAAGTCTGAAGTCCTCCTGAAATTATTACCCTTCCAGTATATTTTCTTCCCCCCCAATTTCTGTTTAACACATTCAGCACATTTCTAATCATGATAGTTTTAATAACTCATTTCTAATAACTGATTTCTTTTATCTTTGCCATGATGACAGCACATAATAGGCTAGATATTTTGCAGGATACTAGTATTCAGCTTAAAGTGACATTTAAAGGCTTAACTAGGTTAAAGTAAAGTTAGGGTAATTAGGCAAGTCATTGTATAACAGTGGTTTGTTCTGGAGACAATCCAAAACAAATATTGCTGAAGGGGGCTAATAATATTTACCTTAAAATGGGTTATAAATATTAAAAACTGCTTTTATTCTAGCTGAAATATTATTAAATTATGTGTTATTTTCAATTATATAATTTTTAACAATAAAAAATACAACTACAATTGTTACTACCACAATGACTACTACTACTACTACAACAACTACAGCAACCTGAATAATGACAATGGTAAAAATACTTGTGATAATGATAATGAGGAGATAACGGGAGGACAAGTCAGAATAGTAATGATAATAATAATAATAATAATAGTAACAAAAATAAAAGTAATACTAATAAATAATAATAGTGAGGAGGTGAGGGGAGGTTGGGAAATCAGGAAGAGGACAAAAAAATCTAATAATAAACAATAATAATAATAATAAGTAGATGAAAAGGAAATAAAAGGAGAAGAAAAAGAAAAAAGCAGAAGAGGAAGAGTGGAAGAAAAGAAAAGTAGAAAAATAAAGTGCTGCAAACAAAACAATGAGAATAATAAGAAAAAGAAACGTTACTGTAATAATGATAATATACAAATAATAAAAACCAAAAGTAAAGAATAATATTAAAAAGGAGAATTTAACTAACAATATAATGAGTTATTAATAATAATATAATGATAATAATAGTGATAAGAACTATAATAGTAATAATAATAATAAAAGATTAAGAGATGGGCAGGGAAACGCCATAACTACAATATTTAGGAAGTATTTGAATACCTCCTGTGAATTTTTTTTTTTTACTTTAACTCAAGTTAATCGCAAGAGAACCTTCATGGAAAAATAAATGAAATGAAACGCTTGATGAAGTTTATGTTGTGAACCTCAGCTTCTTAACCATCCGTGTGTCCATGTGTGCAGCATTTTTGATGACATAGGGGACTACATTCCCTCCACCTCCAAGGGCCTCAGAGACAAAGAGAAGGAACGCCACCGGGAGCGCGAGAGAGAGAAAGATCGAGAGCGGGAGAAAGAGCGCGAGAGAGAAAGGGAGAGAGATCGAGATGAGGAGAAACGGCGACACAGCTACTTCGAGAAACCACGAGCTGATGAGGAGGTCAGTTCATCTGTGCAATAGAATAGAATATTAATTGCCAATTTACACAGTAAAATAAAGTATGCTGATCAATTTAGAACAAAAATGAGAAATAAAAAAATATATTGTTAATTTATTATATAATTTTCTAATACGTAACATTATCATATCGTGTCATATATCATACTGTATTATCTGTCATATATTGTGTCCTGTATCGTATCATATCATATATAATATCAAATATTAAAAAAAAAAAAAAATAAAAAAAATATATATATTTATATATATATATATATATATATCGTATCATATATCATATTGTCATATATCATATCATATTATATATTGTATGTTAGATTGTATATCGTGCTGTATCATATATCATGTCGTAACGTGTCACGTATCGTATCTCATATCATATTCTATATCGTATCATATATCATATCGTATATAATATCATATCATATTGTATCATACGTCATACATCATATCAATTATCGTATCATATAATACCGTATATCGCATCGAATACCTTATTGTGTCATATATAATATTGTGTTATAATATATATATCATACCACATTTTGTAATGTTAATATAATACTGCCATATATCATATTGTGTCATATATCATACTGTATTTTATATCAGACCGTAAATTATATTGTATCATGTCATATCGTATCATATACCGTATCATATAACATATCGCATATCATACTGTATCATATATCATATCGTATCATAGATCATATCATATTGTGTCATATCACATCATATCGTATCATATCACATATCATATCATATAATATATCATATTGTATGTTGTATCATATATCATGCTGTATCATATAACATATTGTATCATACATCATGTCGTATCGTGTCATGTATCGTATTTCATATCGTATCTCACATCAAATACCATATTGTGTCATGCATAATATTGTATCATATCATATATATCATACCATATATTGTAATGTTTATATAATACTGTCATGTCATATTGTGTCATATATCATACTGTATTTTATATCAGACCATAAATCTTATCGTGCCATATGTCATATTGTATCATATATCATATCGTATATATCATACTGTGTCATGTCACATATTGTATCATACATCATATCATGTCATGTATCATATTGTATGTTGTATCGTATATTATGCTGTATCATATATCGTATCATACATGTCATCGTGTCATGTATCGTATCTCATATCGTATTCTATATCGTATCATATATCATATCGTATATCATATCATATTGTATCATATGTCATACATCATACCAATTATCGTATCATATATCATATGTCGGATAATACCTGTCATTGTTTATCATACTGTATCATATATGATATCGTATCATACATCAAATTGTATCATATTTAGTATCATATGTTTTATATCATACCATATTATATGTAATCCTAGTCCACAAGTCCAGTCATGAGTGCCATTTTATTATTATTATTATTATTTTTTATTGTGATTTATACGTCACATGAAAGCGGAGTAAATAAGTTGATGTGTGTAGGATTGGACTATATTTGGCTGAGATGCAACTATTGAAAATCTGGAATCTGAGGCTTCTGGTTGTCCCACTCACCAGGAGGGGCCAATAATGAATATTGAAAATGTGTAATGTTGTTTTTTTGTTTTTTTCAGGTTATCGACATTGATGATAAAGGTAAATGTTTATATCCCTCACACTATATGCACTTTTTGAGTTTCCCCATAAGAATGGTCATGTTGAAGGAATGTTTAAATAGGAGGATAAAAGACCCATATAAGGGAATATAAAGACCAATATAAAGGAATTTAATTGGTAAGGCTTGTGATCGTTTTCTTTTAGGTCCAGGCTCCGTGAAGGACCAGATCAAACTGATCAACGAGAAGTTTGCAGGAGCTGCTCATCTGCAGGGCCCGGAAGCATATCCTTCACTTTACTGCTTATTTCACCGAGCTAGCTGTAGCATTGATGGGGTCACTGAAACATGGACTGAACTTGTTACAAAGCAGTTCTGCCTAATGATTGGGTGCGAATAGTAGTAAATAATATGAAGACTCCCTCAATCTGATCCTGTATTGCTGCTCTTCTTTTTTTATGATTACAGTAATTACATTTAATATTTTACACCAATGTGTGTCAGAATTAATTGCTTTAGGTTTCTGAAGGGGAATAGTAAACCAGATAATGTCACATCCCCTGATTTTATTCAGGAATGGCTTTAAAAACATTGTAGTGAATCTAGTCAGTGGCTTTTTTCCAAATGCTAATTTAGTAGACATCATATGCATTTAGAAACAGCTTATATGTGATTGATTTAAAGTGCTCTTGTTGAGTTTGTAGTGCGTTTCTTTAACTGCGAGCACTGGAAGCAGACGTGACGAAAAGAAGCATCTGGGAGATTTCTTTGGGATGTCGAACAGTTATGCTGAATGCTATCCTGCTACGTGAGTTACTTTTTACCGTTGTTCTGTTCAGCTGTTCTCTCAGCGCTGTCGGTGGACTACCGTAAATGTAATCTAATGGTACAACTATATTAATTGAACTGTTTATAATCAGGCTTGATCAAAGCAATCTGCAGAACACTTTGATTGGCATTCTCCCTTTGTACGTGTCATCAGAGGGGGAAAGCCGCGCCCACTAGTGACCATCTCTCTCTCATTAGCATAAGATGTTAGTCCTGTTTTTAAATCTGCCACTATGCTGACACACAGGCATTTGTAGCTCCGCCCTCTTTTAAAAAAGACCACAATCTCATTTGAATTTAAAGCGACAGTCACCAAAATGCCATAATTAGAATCAAAGCCTAAAAGGATCAGTTTCAGAGTTATAAAACATTATCTGTGTGTGTTTTTTGTGCTGAAGCTTCACATACACACTCTAGAGACATATTTTACTCATTAGCTATGTTTCCATCCAAAAATGCACATAAACTTTATGCGCAAAACTGGATTATTGCATTAAAGACGTGCAAATAAAGCAGCGTTTCCATCCAACGAGTCGAAGCAAACACAATCGTCACTTTCTGATTAACTGGCGCCAAATATCAAGAGTAAAAACTAAAAATTGCTGCGATAAGAGAAGCTGCGTCAATCTTTTCTTCATCTAATAAATGACTTGCGCCTCAGAAGGCAATCCTGACACGCAGTGAATACGCGGTGGCGTTTGAAGGTGTCAGACGCGGAGCACAGACACTCTTGATTTTGGATGTCATTATAACATAATAACTCTAATACTGAAATGGTTAAGGCACTTTAGAATGACCAAAACAACATTTCAGATGGTTTCAGATGTGCTCAGCCTGCTGGTTTGTCCATTTACACACATTTTTATCATCACATGATCTCTTATAACAAAATCACATCACCTTTTTGAATGCGCATAGTGGAATTTGTGCAATAAAAGTGTTTCCATCGTAGTTTATGCACATCTTATCGAATAAAAAGTTAATCCTACTCAGTTATGCACATATGTTTTTTTATGCGCATTTTCAAAATTTATGAGCATCATGACGTTTCCATCAATCGTTTTTTTATGCGCATCTCCAAAATGCACATAAAAATAGGTGGATGGAAACATAGCTATTGAGACTTATTTTACGCCTTGTAAAAAGGTAATAATATGTCCACTTTAAGCAAAAATAAACAGATATGTAATGTTTGCTGTTTGTCCTGCAGGATGGATGATCTGGCAGTGGACAGTGATGAAGAGGTGGACTACAGCAAGATGGACCAGGTACGAGTAGACATATGCTGATATTCAATCATTCAAAATATGAAGAGTGCAGATGCAAAAGCCACTAAATGAGCTAATGACACTGAGCGAATGCTTTAGGCACATAGTACATGCTCAACAAATAGATTTGCTTAAAATCATCTCAATCCTAGCGCCAGCTCATTTAGAAATTACATTTTGTTTGCAAAAGCCGCTAAATGCCACTTGCCTTTGACAGCAAAAGCCGCTATATCCCGAGAACCAATCAGAAGGCGCGAATTGAATCATATGTTTTCAATGTAGCAGCGCGCTGATACGCCGGCTTTATGAGGGGACTGATTTACTCTGCTTTCGAGTTTGATGAATTGGATGAGCCTGTCCGATTGTCAGTAAATGGCAAATGAAGGGAACGAAACCTCAACGAAAACACAGTCGGAAGTGTAACATGCATTCAACACCTGCTTATAGATTTCTAGTGATCTTGAAGACACTGATTAGCAACTTTTTAAGCAACACTGTGCAGGACACTGGCCCTCTAGGACCGAGTTTGCCCACCCCTGATATAGAGGGTTTTGCATCTGAACTCTTCATATATATATACTTTTAAATACTACATTTAAAATAAAATAAATCAATTATTAAGAACTTTATAATGAATAATAATTTAAAAGTGTGATTTCAGTGAGATGTGACACACCTTATCAATGTCTCTGATAAGGTGTGTTTATTACAAATGTGTGTGTGTGTGTGTGTGTGTGTGTGTGTGTGTAGGGTAATAAGAAGGGTCCTCTTGGCCGCTGGGACTTTGACACTCAAGAGGAATACAGCGACTACATGAACAACAAGGAGGCGCTGCCAAAGTAACACACAGCTCCATTATTGGGAGTTATCAATTCTGATCAATATGAGTGTGTGTTTGTGCGAGAGATGATGAGGATGATGGTGTTGGTGTTTGCAGGGCTGCTTTCCAGTATGGCATTAAGATGTCAGAGGGCCGAAAGACTCGCCGCTTTAAAGAGACCAATGAGAAGGCTGAGCTGGACAGACAGTGGAAGAAGATCAGTGCGGTGAGTTTATCAGCCATTATTAATAAAAGTATTTAATAAATATATAAGTGTTAAATAAAGTATTGAGAGAGATTTCCACAGACTAATTTCATGCGCCATTATTAACAGAGAAATCAAGGCTGCGGTGGGGAGAAACCCGGAAGTATCGCCTGAGTCACACAGGAATGTTGTGTACCTGGCTGTATAGCTTATCAGTGAAGAGAAAGTGACACAAATTTATCATTTCACCAGCTTCTGAGTGACCCGAAGGTCCGTTCTGAATGAATAGTGAAAATAAAAAGGAATATCAGACCTCATTTTCAGCTAAGTAAAGGGAAATGCCACTACTTAGCTAACGTTTTCTTTCCCAAACACACATTGTAGATGCCATTCAAACTCAAGTTAATGAACTGATTCTTTCACTATATTACACTTGTCACGATACAAAATTTCCGTAATGAAATATAAAAAAAACCGGCCATTTCTCGTTAACATTTAAACGCTGTTGATGGAGTTCTTAAACAGCGGCGCTGATTGGCCATTGTGTTCACATGCTCAACAGAAATGACTATGATTGGCTGTGAAGGTCATCAGTTCACCAAACTCACCCCTGTTTACTGAGTGCAAACAAAGACGAGCGATCCGCTGATGAATCCGCTGATCTTTACGGCTTTAAAACGCTCCAATGTCCGTCTATGTGTGTTTTCTATCTATGAAAAGCGGAGAACTGATGACCTTCACAGTCATTCTGTTGGGCACTGTTGAATACTATGGCAAATCAGCTGTGTTTGAGCGCGCTCAGCTGCGCTTAAATGTTAGCGGGAAATGGACGTTTTTAAAACTTTACTACCAAGACAACACTGTTAAAGACAACACGAAGATGTGCTACAGAGGACTGCAGGGTTTTAACGCTCAACGAGTTACATAGGCTGAAGCAGGGAAGCGTCCTCACGGTATTCACCTGGTGCCATGGACTGAAGTCTAGGAGGTGTTGTAAATTACTTAGACGAGCCAAAAAACCAGGGAGAACTTTCGGGTTTCTTCAAAGCAGAATCCTTTAATAAGAGGAACTCAGCGTCGCTGCGGCGTCATCGAAACAACTCATGAACTGTTACAGCAGACACTCAGTTTTAAATACATTTTACAGACAATGATACATAGAGGTGGGGACAATAGTAACCAAAGAAAACGTGAGCAAAAAACGTCTCTGTGTGTACGGGCCTTAACCAGTCAAACTCTGCGGACCCAGTGGCGGGTCCGGTGACGTCATCAACTTCCCCTTTAATTTTAAAGGCCGCGGGTTGCGCAACACCCCGGAAGTGGCTCCGTTTAAGAGTGGAGAAGCTATATTTTATGCACATATGCATCACTTCAGGGTTTTTTTTACTGTACAAAAGTTATTTACACTTAAATACACAGTATACTGGATACCCGAGCTGGGTATTGAACATTAGTTTATTTTCATTTCTTATAGTCATTGACTAATTTTAATATAATGTTATGATGCCTAAAATAGAAAGGAGATGAAATAAGTAATGTAAACTCATGTTTCTATAGTTATTATCTAAAACTAAGAAGAAGCAAATATGTACTATTTAATATGAATGATCAAAAAGTTATTTTCCCAGGATTCAGATGAACTGAAACAGTTTGGCCATTTCACAAGATAGAGATAAAATTCTTTTTCCTAGTGTTTGCTGCCCTCTGCTGGTTTCAAGCAGAACTGTCCGGAGAAGCTAAAACCTCTAAATAGATAATCTACACCCTTTCAAAAAAGCATTTTAGAAAAAAAAATTAAAATCGCCCAATGTTGAAGTGGTTCATAATAAAACAGAAAAAATATTAATATATTATTTATTACTTTCAGCAGTTTCTTATGTAAATTCAAAGGGTTTTCTACTCAATTACACTGGAATTTTTCATTTATAGCAATGCATTTGGATATGGAAGGCTTTCAAAATTTGGTAGGCGGAAAATACATAAAAAATGATATAGCACCTCTCATCAGTTGGAATACAATAACTTTTGCATAGATTATGGTAGAGACTTTTTTCTTTTTTCCTCTGATTACACACATATGCAGGAACCACTAAAATTATTTACAGCAACATAGACCACACAGAACCTAAAAGGTACACTTTCAAATTTGAGTTTATAAAGAAAAAAAATACAAAAAGCGCCTCTTTTTTAGGTGTTTATTATAACACAGACAACATATACAGTTATTTTAAATACTTTCAATAGTGTTTTATGAAAATTCAAAGGGTTTTCTTTAAAATGATACCAAATTTTTGCATTTACACCTCTGCATGTGGATTTGGGAAGCTTTTAAATTTGGGTAGGCAAAATCCAGGCGGAAATCCCAAAATAGCACTAGAGTCTACTATGAAAGCAGCAATTTTTGATTACCTTAAAGGACCACCAGAGTCCCGAAATGCAGAGTTTTTTTCTTTCCGTTCACCATGCGGTATCAAATTCCATTAAAACAGCACTCTTCCAGCAGTCCTTCATATTTTCATCTAATAACTGTCATGAGGCATGAACAATATGTTGCTGAATAAAAAGTGAACTGCAGGTAAAGTCTGTTGCGGATGAAAGTGAGGACCGGGGGGTTCACTCACTATTCTGCCGGCCCTAAACACAGGCCAGGAAAAACAGGAAAACTAAAACAAAAAAAACTGCAACTGCGTTAAAATCTTTTACCGCATTAAAGATTTCAAATTAATCGCGGACGTTAACGCGCTAATTTTGACAGCACTACTTATTATTGATACAAAATCACTAATAATGATTCTTACGTTTATCACTGCTCTATCTGTGATCTTTGATTAAACGAGGCGGCATGGTGGCTCGGTGGTTAGCACTGTGGCCTCACAGCAAGAAGGTCGCTGGTTCAGATGGCATTTCTGTGTGAGTTTGCATGTTCTCCCCATGTTGGCGTGGGTTTCCTCCAGGTGCTCCGGTTTCTCCCACAGTCCAAACACATGCGCTATAGGGGAATTGGAGAAGCTAAATTGGCTGTAGTGTATGAGTGTGTGTGTGAGTGAATGAGTGAGTATGGGTCTTTCCCAGTACTGGGTTGCAGCTGGAAGGGCATCCGCTGTGTAAAACATATGCTAGTTGTAGTAGTTGGCGGTTCATTCTGCTGTGGATTATTATTATTATTATTATTTTTTAACATGAACAAATCTTATTGTTTTCAAACCTTAACTGGTGCTCTATAATAAAACCAGATGTTTTTTAGTTAAGTTAATGTGTTTTGCTTCACATGAATAGAAGTGAATGAGACTGGAAGTTATGTTGACACATGTAAGTTACAACAGTCGCGCCACAGTAACGTTAAGACCATTAAATGGACGGCTCATGGAAAATAGCATTTTAGTCAGGGAATTTGACTTGACTTAAAGTGGAAACCCTAATTATAGTGGAATTAATCACTGTAGAGGTAATGTCCAGCATGTAGCTCAGTTAGCATTCAACGCTGCCGCATGTTTATGCTGAATTGTGTATCATTCACTTTTTCCAGATCATCGAAAAGAGAAAGAAAATGGAGGCGGATGGGTGAGTGATGCTGGCTTTTGATTTCCTCTCTTCAGATACTCCTGAGCTCTGAAAGTGTTTAACAAAGCAAATTCATTTATTTTATAATCATTTTGCAGTGAAACACGTGTAGTTAGACATTTAAACAGGGTATCTGCAGGGTCTTAAAAAGTCTTAAATCTCAAAAACAGAATTTTAAGCCTTAAAAAGTCTTAAATTTACTGAAATATTGTGTTGTACGTCTTGAATCCTTTTTAAACAGGTCTTAATTTTTCATTTCTTTGTGTAAAGCTACCCAATCTGGCCATTAACACCCATACAATCACCAACAATCCTTCTCAATAACATTTTATTTAAAAATGTAACTAAACTTAATTAACAGGGCTCGAAATTGCAACCGTTTTGGTCACATATGCGCCCGAAATTTGATCTATGCGACCTCAATTTATTTGGGAGCATTTGCATAAAATTGTTGTCGTGTGACCAGTTTTCACAGTAAAATGTTCACCACGTGCGCGGAATTAGGAGGCCTTCACGCATTAAGCATCTTTGCACCTAAAAACACTTAACGCATTGCTCAGGAAGGGTTTAAAACAGCTGACATGTCAACTTGCTGCAGTAAACAAAGCCTGCAATGCCTGCCCCGCCTTCAAGCTTTTCTTATTGGTCTACTGCACTAGAACAGAACGCGAATGGATTGGTTAATATCAGCTGTCAATCACTCAGTTCTGATGACAGGGAGCTACAGCCGTGAAAACGTAAAGGCCTGGATACGAGAGAATGAAAACAACTGACAGATTTAGTTTTAGAAACCACCTAAAGTTACTAATAATGGCAGATCTGATCAGTGATCATGTGCTGAATGTCAATCCAGCATTTACACTTTTCCAAGAGTGGATAAAAGACTTCCAGTGTTTAAAGTCCGCTATGAAAATGACTAAAGCTTTCACCGTACAGCTGGTGGGGTGGAGTTTTCAGGTAACAGTGTTTGCCACTGAATCTACACATTAAGCACGAGATGTTCTAACGTTATTTAATCCTTCATTTAATCGTCACGATGCTGTCAGTCATGCGACTGACACCGTTCACCATGGCTAAAGAGCATGCATTCACTGAGATGAAACTAATATTGCAGCTCATAAAAAGGCCGTTATTGCTATTAAGATGACGTACGCTAATAATAAGTTATATGTCAATATCATCTGTGCAATATCAGACAGCACCCATATTGTTAATTCAGTTCATCTTATTCACGTCAAGCAGCGCATGCAGATTTCTGTTTATTTGTTAGTTGTGATTCGAGTGTTAATATATAATAGAATCTGTTACTATAAAACGGGTAGTAACGGTGCTCATAGTTTTGGTGGGTGCGCCTACATTTTGTCTGGTGCCTAAATTTCTGAAATTAGGAGCACCGGTGGTACCAAGAGAAAAGGTTCATTTCGAGCCTTGATTTACCATAACCTCTTAAGGCCCAAGGTGTTTTTTTACATGCATTTTTTATTTCTCTTTGCTATTTGGGCTTATTGGAATCTAATTAGAATAAAAATCTAAGTGTCATGTTTTGATACGATGTACTTTTAGAGAAAAATGGTGTCCATATATGTGGACTCGTGGTCCAAATTTACATAAAACACTTTTTCCTGAATTTTCTTTTATGCATATTTAACAGGATTTTTTTATTGAACTTGCTTTGACTATCAAAGAGTAAAAACAACATTTTTTCTCATTGTGGACAGTAAAAAATGTGTTTGGGACGCTTCATATGCTGCAAAACGGTTGCAGGATGACACTGTATGTGTGTAACAAAATATAAAACATTCAAAGTATTTTAAATAGCCACTTAAGAGCTAAAATGTGCTGTCCACGGAGATTATTGGTTTATTTTTATTTAAAAGTTCCCCATGTTTTTACTGCTGAGGACTGTTGTGCATACCTTTAGTTTATTATAGTTTGTAAAACATTTGTCAATTTATTTATTTATTTATTTATTTTTTAGGTTTATGTGAAAAAGAGTGCATGTCTACAACTAGTGCTTGCTTGTTTTTACACAATATTTAACATATTTTGCTAGGAAATATCTACAATATTATTATTTTCACCATTACATTATTATTGTATTGAATGTTTAAACACATTTACAAGGCTCAAATAAACACTGTTGAGATTGAAGAAGATATCGTTTATATTTAGAGTGGGTTTTCTTTATTATAGTAGCCTATTCGAGTTTATTAATAAATGACTGTGTAAATTAATTCTGCATCAAAACAACGTTTTGATATTGGTAAAGGTGTCTGCAACTTTTGCAAAGCATCAAATAACCGTCATATTAGCTGTCAAAATGTGTGCATGAATGACTGCATAAACTACTATTACTTAAAACTAAAAACAGTGGAATATTGTGCATGTCCGTTATCACCAGGGCCAGACGAAATCTGCGGACATTTTTTGCTATTTCTGCTGAGAATTTTGGTAAAAATCTGCAGATTTCTGCAGAATTATTTTGGGAGTCTCATAACTAAAACCTTAATATATGAAAAAAATATATATTTTTTTAACTTTTATTTAATGTTTCAAATGCAAATCCAATTAGATTCACTTTATTTGGTAAACAAAGCAAGTCTCATATTTTTTATCATTATTATTGTATTATTAAATGTATTAAATTATAATACATTTTTTGATAGGGCAAAATTCTATCTGGGCCATTCAGAAAAACTCCTTGGTGTTTAGTCCTGCGCGAGTCTAAAATTACATTCATAATGGTCTTAAAATGCCTTTAAAAGCCTGAAACTTAACTTGGTGAAACCTGCAGAAACCCTGGTAAAGTCGTGTTTCTCTTTCTTTCTTTCTCTTTTATAGGGTGGACATCAAAAGGCCCAAATATTAGACCAAAGAAATCTCTCCATCCGCTTAATGTAATGCACATGTTCATCAGTAGAGTTCTTGCTATTGTAATGCTTCAACTTTTGTTTAGTTTTTATTAAGAGCATAGATGTGATATTGTTAGTAATGTTGAGTATTTCCCTTCTAATCTCTCGTGTTAAGTCCATAATGTATAAATAAATATACAATTCCTCATCTTAGATGTTCAACTGTTGCTTTTTTTTCAGTGGCCAAATCTCCTTGTATATCTGATGATTATTCTTGATTCCCATTTGAATGCATTTATTCAGCCTGTAATACGGTGTTATTCTGAGCAACAATAAAGCAGATTAGGAACCATTATAATACGTTGGGGTTTTGTTTTATCACTGGTGAGACGTAAACAGCCAATCACATGACTTGAGTGCAGCCAATCACACGAGACCTGAGAGTCAGAGCGATTCATGTCCCTGTAGAAAATAATTAATAATCGGAGATATCATTATCAGAAATAGAGTTTGAACACATTTACAAGGCTCAAATAAACACTGTTGAGATTGAAGAAGATATCGTTTATATTTAGAGCGGGTTTTCTTTATTATAGTAGCCTATTCGAGTTTATTAATAAATGACTGTGTAAATTAATTCTGCATCAAAACAACGTTTTGATATTGGTAAAGGTGTCTGCAACTTTTGCAAAGCATCAAATAACCGTCATATTAGCTGTCAAAATGTGTGCATGAATGACTGCATACTGGTCTCATAACTAAAACCTTAATATATGAAAAAAATAATATCTTTTTAACTTTTATTTAATGTTTAAAATGCAAATCCAATTAGATTCACATTACATGGAGTGCAGAATTATTAGACAAATGAGTATTTAGACCACATCATCCTCTTTATGCATGTTGTCTTAATCCAAGCTGTATAGGCTCGAAAGCCTACTACTAGTTAAGCATATTAGGTGATGTGCATCTCTGTAATGAGAAGGGGTGT
>CAIGQZ010001206.1:1875444-1892096 GCA_903798205.1 Danio tinwini | reverse complement strand
AATTGTTATGGTTCAGCTTTGGGCCGCTCTAGCCAATAGCAGAACAACAACTACTGGAGAGGCGGAGCTTAAGATAGCAAGGCTCCATCTGGTTGATCAAATTTAAATAACAACCAGTGTATAAAATAAATGTAATTTCAAGAGTTCACACTTAGCTGATGATTAATAATAAAGCGTGTTTGGCATGCTGCCCTGGGAGAGTCTTGAGCTTATAAGATCCTCTAGCCTGGGGCTCCCTCCCATTAGCAGGGTGAGAGAGGAGTTTGAGCTCAGGTAGATCTCGATGAACTCCCACGACTTGTTTCTAGCTAATGCTAAATTTAGGAATGGCTAAAGAGAGATATACGGCATACTAAGAGTTCGACTATGATGTCAATTTGGAATGATCAATTTACTTAGGTCGCGAGTTTTTGGACTGTGGGAGAAAACCCAAGCGAGCATGGGGAGAATGAGCAAACTCTGCACAGAAATGTCAACTGGTTTAGTAGGAACTTTAACCAGTGACATTCTTGCTGTGAGGCGACAGTGCTATTCACTGGGCCACTGGGTCGCCCAATCTAGAAAGGAGGGGGAGTAGGGGTGGGAGGGGGCATTCATCAAGATGACTTAAGAAACTCTGGTTATTTATAGTGACTTATGATTCACCAATCAGATGATTCCTGTGTTAGCTAATGCGAGACCAGCCATGGACAATCATAAGCATGCGATCCTCTCGAAATTAGGTTTATAAATGAACTTCACTTATCACACATCTGTGATACATGTATTGCATATACTATTATTGCGATAAAGATAATTTTGCAACAACCCTATCTTATAACATGGGCATGGAGGAAAAAAAAACAAACCGCAAATGCACTGCCGATGGAGTATTTGTGAAACAGGTGTTGAAAACGGTCAAACAACAGACCTCCTCCAGCATATTCTCACCTGGTCTAGCAGTTTCTGGCTGGCGGCGAGAGGGTGAGCTTTATGGTAAAGTCCTTTGTGGTATTTAGCCAGGATGAACTCTGTCCTCTGGTCTGGAGAGGCATGGGGGCCGATCTGCTCTGTCGGAGGGATGTTGTGACCCCAAACATTGTTGGCAGCTTTATTACCATGCAGGACAAACAGCTGAAAGCATTAAACATGTTGTCAGAAGACTATGAAACCTTTGTGACAGGCTTAAACTTTTTTTTTGTTGATATTGATTAATGAAAAGGGCCACATCTTATGAAAAATCACTGACAGTCATTAATAATATGAAAACAGTCAATTAAATATTAAAAGGTACCATATAATGAAAATATTAAATGTTGTGAAATTGCCACATGTTTGTGATGATACAGACACATGTAGATTGCTCAATATAACCATTTAATAGGGGTGTGATGAGATGCCTACTCCACGAGACGAGACTGGGTTCATGAGAACGAGACGAGATTTTTACACTATTTTAAAGAAATCCTTAATGATGAATATCAATGGAATAATCTTAAAATTCTAATAATTTGCTAATATATAAATGGAAAATACATTTTTATTTAAAAAATAATAATAATAATCACAAAATGCAAAACAATTTAGGTGTTTTTTAATGACCTTGTAATGAATTTACTTCCATTTTTTATGTATACAATTTCCATAATTATTCCCATAGTTTTATGTATGCAATAGTTTTATATTAGTTTAAATTGAATTCTATGCAATGAACATGCAAACACTGCAAAATATTTGTTAATATTTAAATAGAAAATATCAAACTGTACTGACAGGCTTTTCTCCTGTAGCATTTCAGAGTATTTACATTGCAGACCTTGATGGTCAATTCGGATTTTCTGAAAGTGTATGATTTTTTTGATGACCTGCTTACATTTATCATCTTTTAAAGGTGACTCGTACACGATTGACTGCAATTACACAGCACAAGGCAAAAGGCGCAATGACCAGAAAAAAAAAAATCAGGCGCTGACTAACAGCTGATAATAAAGCGCTCTTTTTTTCTCCATTCCTGTATTTATTCAGTTCACATGGTTTCATTTTTTTTTCTTCTTGACAAGTTGTTTTGCTGTAGTTTATGACAAAACATGTTCTCATTTGACCATTTTCTTTTAATCTATGCCTTTTTAAACCAGTAGGCATCTTGATGTAATGTCCATGGTGTGATTTCTGCATGTATGCAACAGTTTATGTTGGTCGCGTGGCAGATGGTGAGCTCTCTTTCTCCTGAACATGCTTAAATACTTGTGCTTCATCACACATATAAAAGCTTTTTTAGTCTCTGTGTGGAATTTGGTCACTTGAACCAGCAAAAGAAAACGTCTGCTTTTCACGTACAGCATAAACGTGTTTGGTAATGATGAAGGCGGGTGTGTTGAGTCTCCTGCAGTTCAGTATGTGTGCGCGCTCAGAGATGTGTGTAGGTGCAGAGAATATAGTGTCAAACAGCTGTGTGGACTGTCCTGTCGCAAAATGCGGCTAAAAGTCCTACACGATGGTAGCCTAATAGTTTGATTTCAGTGTTTACATGTATGTACTGCACTTCAATAATGACTTTCAGCACATCTAAAGTGACATTCCATCGCGTGGTAATGTCCATGGTTCATTTGAGTGGCTGTAGTTGCAGCCTCTGATTGGACATGAATACCGCAGCAGCCTTAGGCCGGTGAGAAAAAAAAAGCGGTTACGTCACACCCGCTGCCCAACAATAGTTTTATATTACCAGGTGTGTGCAAAGCACTTGATTTGCGGTTAAATTCAATCCTCCAATCTTCAATGCTAATTTTACCCTCACGCTCCATCATGATAACATCTACTCACGAGACAACTTTTCACCTCCACGAGAAATCTAGTCGTGATTTAATCTCGCGAGATCTCGTCCAACGAGATCTTGTCCCACCCCAACCATTTAATGATCATTTATGCATGGTGTCATATCACTCAGCTCTCACTGGGATGTTTGTGACATGAAAGGTTGCCAATAGGGCTGGGCGATTATTCGAAATCGACATTCAGAACCTGTAATCTAATTTTCCCGGGTCGATTTTATCAATTATTTTCCCTACTGTGTATGGAGTCATGTGACCTCGCTCTGTTAAGGCTGATTTATAATCGAGAGCACGCATATGGTCCAGCGCAGCCTTCGCACATACCCACGCACCTCTCAAAAATGTAACTATACATTGCGAAGACGAGTAGCGCAAGCTTTAGCCGATTTGGTAGCGTTGACACACATGGGCGGTGTGGAGAGCCGTGGGACAGCAGAGAATATTATTTACATTTTTTATACTCTCACTTATATACTCACACAAAGCCTTAAAGGGGCAGTTTCAAAGAGTTATAAAGCATTATTTGAGCTGAAACGTCACATACAAACTCTAAGGACATCAGAGACTTACTTTACATCTTGTAAAAAGTGTCATAATAGGTCACCTTTAAATAATTTTTTAACAAATGAAGTATGATTATTTTGCATGCGTGCACTTGTGAGGAAGCAGGCATTGACAATAGCTGCGGTGCATCGGCTACATCTGGTGTTGCATTGACCCGCATGTATGATAGCGCCCTCTAGTGTTGTCACGATACTGAAATTCGATACTAAAACTTTAAAAAACGCCGGCTAACATTTGAGCGAATTTTTATTCAGCGCTGATTTGCCATTGGCTGTTTCTCAATTCCAAGAACGCAGAGAAGACGTGGGACTTGCGTTCTTGTGGAGACCGGTCTTGCCAGGTGTCCTCGGAAGAACGAATTCGGGAGACCACGAGAACATAGAACACGTCCTGTGAGAAATGAGATGCTGCGTTCTTCCTGATGGTCACGTGACCTTCACGCGTTTTTAATGGAAAATTATTTAAACATTACAGCAATCATACAACGATTTATTGTTTTTCCCCTTTTTAAAGTATATACTATGCATAAAAACATAAATATACGTTGCACAATATAAATAAAACAGATTTTAATACGATTTTCAGCAAACAAACACCCTTAATGTGTTTATTCCTTTATTAAGATGTCCATGGTAATGTTTATAATCACCGTCTCATTTAGGGAAACTTCTGAGGTAAATAACTTGTATCTCTGAGCTTTAATAATAAATCTAAATAAAATACTGCCCTTCCCACCTCCAGTCGTAATGACTTCTGGGACTTCTAGAGCGAATTCGGTGCTCAAGTCTGCATCGGTGCATCCTTGATATCAAGAACACATCCAGGAAGTTTCACGCGTCCATTGGCTGTTTCTCGATATGGGTTCTTCAGCGGTCTTGCGTCCTCGTGTAACGTCATCATCAGCTGCCAAAGTTCAGTTTCAATACTTAAGACCGCAAGAACAGAGGACGCGTGAAACTTCCTGGATGTGTTCTTGATATCGAGGACGCACCGATGCAGACTTGAGCACCGATCTTGCTGTAGAAATCCCAGAAGTCACGTGACCATCAGGAAGAATGCAGCATCTTATTTCTCACAGGACGCATTATCTGTTCTCTCGGTCTCCCAAGTTTGTTCTTCCGAGGACACCTTGCAAGACCGGTCTCCACAAGAACACAAGTCCGTTCTCTGCGTTCTTGGAATTGAGAAACAGCCATTGTGTTCACGTGCTCAACAGAAACGACTGTGATTGGCCGTGAAGGTCACCGCTCTCACCGCTGTTAGTTGAGTGTACCCACAGATACTATATAGAAACACTGGAGCATTTTAAAGCCGTGAAGATCAGCACGTCTGTTTATAAGTTGACATACAAGCGATCCGCTGATGAATCCACTGATCTTCACGGCTTTAAAACGATCCAGTGTTCCTATATCTGTGGTTACACTCAGCAAACAGCGGTGAGTTGGGTGAACTGATGACCTTCATGGCCAATCACAGCCATTTCTGTTGAGCATTTGAACACAATGGCAAACCTGTTTAAGAGCGAGCATTTTTAACATTTCAGTATCATGACAACACTAGCGCCCCTCTGTGTTAAAGGTCTAGAAATACAGGTCACATCATGACAAAACTCACCTGAATTAAAGGCTCCGTCCAAACCCTATCATCTAGTTTTAGACCTCTGACTTTAGAGCGGCTGCTGCCCATGGAGCGATGTGCGCCTGCACAGGCCTCACAGATGACCACCAGCAGGTTCACCGATGCCCACTCTGGGTTGGCGGCGCCACAGTCAGCGCAGACCTTATTACAAGGACTGGACCACAACCGGAGCGCCACCTCGCTGTATGACAGAGCGTTGCGGATCACGTCATTCAGAATCTCCAGCCACCCGCTCGCCTCTTTACCGGAGTCTGCAGAGAAACTGAACAAACCGGTCAGGTTACTTCACGGCCTACAGCAAAACAAACCATGCTGTAAGAGATACTGTAAGATAAGGAAAAAATTCCCTGGTGAAACTTTACTTGAAGGGGGTGATCATGAGACTGTTATGAAATCCTTTATAATCATGACATAGCACATTATTTGTATAATTTATTTAACCATTATTTGACCAGAAAAGACTCTCTGAGATGATAAATCTCATTCACGGGAGTGTCCTGGCCAGAAATTAGCAGCAAGACAGAGATTACAAACTTTACAGGACAAATCGTACATTAAAGGTGCAGCATGTAAGATTGACACCCTGTGGTTGAACTAGGTATTGCACTCCTTGTTCAAAACACATTTTCACTCGGCCCCTCCTCTGAGGACTCTATGCAAGCGCAGGTTGTCAGATTGATTACACCAACAGCAGTGTGCCGGACTATCAAGCCTAAAGGCTGGCAGATTTAAGCTGTACTCTAAATAAAAGCAACGGCACGCGATAGAGGAGATATTTCCCATATTAAAAGGAGTTTTTGTTCTAACCAACACTTGAATTTATATTTTAGAAACGACTTGAAAACTAACAATAATCAGCTCAGGTACACCTCACGTGCTTTATTCAGGGTTGCTAATAATGCGAGTTATTATTAGGACTGTGCGATTTGGGGAAAACATCTATTTGCATTTTTGTTTTACAGTTTTTGTGATTTCGTTTTGATTAGCAATTTAATTTTGTAGTCAAGCTTCAGCCTTATAATCTGTATCGTAGCTTCTTACTGCTAAACTGCAGTAAGTGTTAAATAAAAAAGGAGCTGATATAAACTTACCTAAACATTTATTCAAACTTATTTTTAGAAATTCAGAAAGGAAACACTCCTTTTTCTCTAGAGCCACAAATAAAACGACCTCACCTTTCTGTAAACAAGTTGAACTCAATTTAAGGAGATAGTGTAGCTTATTAGACTAACAAAAAAACTATAATTATAAAAATATAAATACAGAACACTCAGCAAACTAACATGGCTGAAACAACTCATGGCTGAAATTGTACTTTGCTGTTGCTTGCTACTAGATTGAGGTGCCAGTGCCACTTTTTAGCAATACACTCCTCATATAGCCGCCTGTGGAGCTTTAAGTGCTAGTTATTGTATTTCCTCGTGCTGTGGCAATAATTCTTACAGATTATCTGTTTTTGTTCGGTGTCTGTGATTTTAAAAACCAAAATATTCCCATATTATCGATGTCCTGTTTTTCTTTGATATTAATTTGTCCCACTTGTCCAGGCTTTCCTGTTTGTTTTATTGTGGGCTTTCCGCATAGTTCAGTTGCGCAATTCTGATTGGGCAGAATGAAAGTGTGCTCACTCGATTGGCTAGTAAGACTTGCCAATTTGCAATTGGCTAGTAAGACTTGCGCATTTCCTCTGGGCGGGGAAAATTAAATAATACATATATATTTCATATCACAGCCTCTTGCGATACGCTAAGTGCAACGTTTCAAAACAGGCTTAGTATGAATGCCATTTTAAATAATATATTTTTTTGCTATACTACTGAAAGCAGCAGCAGATAGTTCACCACAGATCTTGACAATAAAATAAACCATTTGAAATTGAGCTTTAGAACTGTGCAAGCCAAGACATACCAGTGATTTAGCATCTGCATTTAATAATGTTAAAGAGGTTTAATATCTATTAATTAGATTATAAACCTTACCATTTCGTTGGAGTGCAGTGAGTGCACTATTCTGTGCTTCTCAATGGCTGTATTTACATTTCTGTCATGACACTCACTTAAAGGTCTTGTATGGAGTAATGAGACTGAAGTCCCGGCGTCCCGTCGACTTCACAGACGCGATATTCATTGACACACACATCATGCCGAGACCTAGATTGAAGTCCTGTCAATTCAAACAAAATGTCCTTGTCAACTATTTAACACATGTATAGCATGCAACACAACATTCAACATTCAACACGGGCAGGCGCTGCTTCATGCTAAGTGCTTTCTTTTATTTTGGGTTAAAACTCTGTGGTAACAGGTTATAATAGTGGTCCCCAACCCTCTTATCATAGCGTACTGGTCAATGCTTCACAATTTTACCATGGCCTTTCCCTTTTTCCTCAGAGGATAAGCTGATACTCTGGCAGAGCTGCCCTTTGTCAACAAATCTGTTCAGAATTTTTATGGACAGGATTTCAGGGTGCAGCCTTGGGCTAGAGGGGGTCCAGTTCAGGGACCAGAGCATTTTATCTCTTATTCGCAGACGATGTTGTTCGGTTGGCTTCATCAAACATGGACCTTCAGCATGCTGCCAAGTGTGACGCGGCTGGGATGAGAATCAGCACCTCCAAGTCCGAGGCCATGGTGCTCCACCGGAAAAAAGTTGGTTTGCCATCTCCAGGTTGGAGGAAAGTCCTTACCACAGGTGGAGGAGATCAAGTATCTTGGGGATTTGTTCACGAGAGAGGGAAGGATGGAACGTGAGATTGACAGGCGGATCAGTGCAGCGGCAGCAGTAATGCGCTCTATGTAATGCGTCCATTGTGGTAAAGAAGGAGTCGAAAGGCAAAGCTCTCGATTTACCCGTCAATCTACGTTCCTACTATGTTCATGAGCTTTGGGTCATAACTGAAGGGACAAGATCTCAGATACAAGTGGTTGAAATGAGTAACTATCGCAGGTTGGTAGGGTGCACACTTATAGATAGGGTGAGAAGCTCTGACACCCGGGAGGAGCTCGGGGTAGAGCCGCTGCTCCTTCACATCGAGAGAAGTCAGCTGACGTGGCTCGGGAATCTGTTTTGATGCCTCCTGGACACCTGTCTAGGAAGGTGTTCCAGGCATGTCCCACCAGTAGGAGGCCTCGGGGAAGACCCAGGACACACTGGAGGGACTATGTCTCTTGGCTGGCCAGGGAACGCCTCAGGATCTCCCTAGAGAAGCTGGAGGAAGTGTCTGGGGAGAGGGAAGTCTGTGGTTCTGTGCAAGCAGCACGTCTCCATTGGAACAAACAAACTTGTGAGCGGGAAAAGACCAGGTCATTTGCAATCTACAGCAGTTGATTGTTTTTTTGCACAGACATGCTGGATTCACCTGATTTGTTGACAAATAGGTTGCGTATCAATTCCCAGGCAGTTCATGGGCCCTTCTTACTCATTTTGCTAACCTGTGGGTTAAATTTTGGCGCTCAAGTCAGAGATAATACAATAATACAGAGAGAATACGGTAATTTTTCAAAATAAAAGATCATTTAGACTCAGATAATAAATTAAACAGAAGTAATTATTAATAATTTTAGTACCAATTGATCCACGGACTGGTACTGGTCTACGGCCCAGAGGTTGGGGACCACTCCTTTGTTATACATGCATATTAGTTTTTTATTCATTTTCTTTTCGGCTTAGTCCCTTTATTAATCAGGGGTCACCACAGCGGAATGAACCGCCAACTTATCCAGCACATGTTTTACGCAGCGGATGCCCTTCTAGCTGCAAAATACTGCGAAACATCCATACACTCATTCACACACATACACTACGGACAATTTAGCTTACCCAATTCACCTTGGACTTTGGGGGAAACCAGAGTGGGTAGCATGATCCCCTCAAAGCAAGAAGGTCCCTGGTTCAAGTCCCATCTGGGTCAATTGGCATTTTTGTGTAGAGTTTGCATGTTCTCCCCGCGTTGGCATGGGTTTCCTCCGGCTGCTTGGTTTTCCCCCACAGTCCAAACACATGTAGGTAAATTAAATAAGCTAAATTGGCCGTAGTGTATGTGTGTAATTGCAAGAGTGTATGGGTGTTTCCCAGTGTTGTGTTGAGGCTGGAGAAGGATTCACTGTGTAAAGCATATGCTGGATAAATTGGTGGTTCATTGCACTGTGGCGACCACTGATTAATAAAGAGACTAAGATAAGAAGAAAATGAATGATTGAAAACCAAATAAAAATAAAAAATAAAAAAAAAATGCACCTCTTTGCTGCTGTAAATCCAGAGGTAGTATTTACAGATAGCGGCAAAGACTTTTTTGCGTCTGTCTTTCATGTTTAGCGGTCCGTATTTTTTGGGTGCGGCGATCGGTTCCCTTCCACGAGAGGCATAAAGAGACTGCAACCAGCCATCCTGCACAGCTACGACACAATGTTCACATGAAAATAAAGCAAGTAATGAACCAGCTCTGAGAAAGTTCCACAGCTCTTCCTTACCTTCGTTGTGAGCCATGAACTCAAAGTGTTTCTTCTGCAAATGGATGGAGAAGCGTCCATGTTCCTGCTTGATTATGTTGGTGATGCTCGCAACATGAAACACATACTCTGTGAATTTGTCCTGAAGAACAATGAAAATGTCGATTTACTTAAAGAAAAAAAAAAACAGGACATTATTAATTCAAGTATTAGGTCTGCAGAATATATTGAAAAAAGTATTGTTACCGCGATAATAACGTACGCAATATCCATACCGCTGAGAAGTGCAATACATGAACACTGGAACTACCACAATTCTATAACTACCAGCATTAACCATAGCAATCATTCTGACCGTTTCTTATACAACACATCATATTGTTCTTCAGATTTACATTCAAAGCTTCTAATGAGATATTAAAAAATTAAGCTGTGAATGTCTGCCGTCATATTAAACAAAGTCATTAACCTAAAAATACAATATTTTTGTTGATACAGCCTACACTACCTGACAAAAGTCTTGTCGTCGATCCCAGTTGTAAGAGCAACAAGTGAAGTTTCACAAACTAATTTCGAGAGGAGCACGTGATATGATTGAGCACGTCTGGCTTCTCATCTGTAATCAGTAATAATCCAATCAGAACGATCCAAGCTTACTATATATATGGATCATTTTCTCCCTACTGCTCTATCTTCGTTTTGGAAGAATCCCCCCTTCCACCCCATCTCCTCCTTTTCCTCCATTTTTCTAAGGGGAGCTATCGAGACCTACCTGATCTCGGATCCCCTGATATGCTTATTGACCGGGCAGGAGCCTTGAGCTCAAGTATCTCCGAGCTCAGGCTTCTCTGCCGGGACAGCATGCCAAACCTGCCTAAATGCTAAGCATATCTAAGTGGGAACTCTTGAAATAATAACTTGACTTCTAGTTGATCGTTTGAAAAAAAAAAAGTGTCAGACGGTAGATTTTTCCCATCCCAATCATCTCAAATACTGCAGAAGACCAACTGGAACCCGCATGGAGCCAAGATTCTCACAGAATCAGTCAAGTTTGGTGAAGGAAAAATCATGGTTTGGGGTTACATTCAGTATGGGGGCGTGCGAGAGATCTGCAGAGTGGATGATCAACATCAACAGCCTGAGGTATCAAGACATTTCGTCACCTTGGAATTATAAGGTTCTGTCTGCGTTCTGAATGATTTTATGATATTGAGCTTCAAAGTTTTTGCATTCCATAGCAAACAGTACGTGTGTGACATTTGTTTTTTTAAATAAAAAGTCTTAAATGTAAACAACTTATAAAAAAAAACAACCCATAATGTAAATAAGTTGTCATTTAATAAGAATATGTCAATAACTCAATTTTGACAAAAATGTCAGATAGAACCTTAAAATTCTAAGGTGACGATTTGTGCTGCCCATTACATTACAAACCACAGGAGAGGGCAAATTCTTCAGCAGGATAGCACTCCTTCTCATACTTCAGCCTCCACATCATAGCTCCTGAAAGCAAAGAAGATCAAGGTGCTCCAGGATTGGCCAGCCTAGTCACCAGACATGAACATTATTGAGCATGTCTGGTGTAAGATGAAGGAGCCGGCATTGAAGATAAATCCAAAGAATCTTGATGAACTCTGGGAGTCCTGCAAGAACGCTTTCTTTGCCATTCCAGATGACTTTATTAATCAGTGATTTGAGTCATTCAGAGATGTATGGATGCAGTCCTCCAAGCTCATGATGGAGTCAAACACAATATTCATTCTGTTTCCACTGCAGCATGACTTTAAATTCTATACTGGACACTATTTCTGTTCAGTGACAAGACTTTTGTCTAAGCAAAGTTAGTAAGCAAACTTACTGTCCTAATGAAATCATTAAAAATCAAGACATGATCATATTTTATTGTGGTCAAATAAGCGTCATCTAGAGGCCTTTGCCTTTCATATAAGCCACTTGTGATAAATGATTAACTAGAAGTCAAGTTATTATTTGTTGTTTCTAAAACTTGGATAGGTGACAAGACTTTTGTCAAGTAGCGTATATTCAGGCTGCTAGACCATCAGCGAATGTCCGCGCCTCACTTTCAAAGACACATTTAAAGTAAAGGTATGTTTTTGCTATCAGAAAGTTAGCAAGAAGTTGCTAGGCAACAAAGGCAGGCATATTCAGAGTCACGAGGAAAAGCAGCAGATAATAAAATGCATGAGCTATGCTAGTTAAAGGCCCCATGAATTTAAAATAAAGTTTTTAATTAAAGTTTTTTAGATGGTAATATCAGTATTGTTAGTCTGTAAGATATTTATAAGCTAGTGTAGTCCAAAACTCACGTTTAGAAGATATAAACATGTAAAGCTTCTGGTTTGTCTCTTCTGCCTAAATGGATCAACAGTTTTATTCACGTCCCCTCATACTTCAGTTACTTATCAAATATTCTGACCAATCAGATGCTCTCTTGTGTCCGACATGCCCCGCCCCCTTCAAGAGGCCTGCTGTTTACTCATTTGCTGTTCATTTGATGCATTTGAACTCAACCACTCTCACTGGCAGAGCTGTGATAAAACAAAACGCTATTGGCTGTTTTTTTTAAGGGGAGGAGCCACACAAAAAGTCCCACTCCTCTAAATGTTTCAGTTGATATTACGCCAAACATCGAATAAAAAAAATATGTACATTTTAAAAAGCACTTTAGGGGACCTTTAAAGGTAGAAATACTTATAGCTCCTTTGCGTTTTGTAATTTTTAATAAAATAAAATGTGAGAAAGAAATAAACACAAATTTAGAAAAAGTCGGAGTATTATAGATATTTGAGTTTTGTTATGTTACTTTTTTGATTCACAATAAAATCGTTTTGAAAGTAACTCTATATTGTAAGAAACATCGTTATCGCAACACTTGACAACAACATCGGATATTTTCACAGTATTGCGCAGCCCTGTTCACTATCGAAAAAAAGTAAGACAACTCACTGTGCGTTTCTTCCACATTGACATGAGATTCCCATCTAGAGTGGCCCAAAGTACCATGTGCCTACAAAACAATAAAGGTAACATACATCTAAAACTCTCTTTAAGCAACATTTTGTTGGAAATACTCTTTACCTGCTTTACATGTTTGTTTCTATGTTTGTTTAAATAACTGCATTGATATTTAATATCTCTTGTTTAAATACACTATGAACAGCAGCTATGCTAATTATTTTTTTAATTCTGGGAATACTCATTCCGAGGCCTCTAAAGATTGTGCAGCGCCAATGATGTGATCCAAGACCTGTGAGGAGATGATGCCAACCACAGAGGACTTCTAGAGGTCTCCATAATCCTGGACCAGGCTGTATCCTGAGCAGATGCTGTGGCATCCTCACGGAGGAGTGGAGAGCATGAGACTGATTCCTGAAAGACTCCAGTGACATCCGCATTGATCCCGTGGGGCAGCCTGTACACCCGCCGGTGAACTACTCACACCTGTATCTTCCCCACAATGGACGTCCAGCGTTCTCCAGCCTCCGGTGCCTAGACTGCAGATCTGCACAAGAAGTTTGGCCAGAGGACAAATGGTCGTGCCCAACTGAGAATGGTTTCTCAATAGAAGATTTGTTTCCTTCACTTTCGTCAATCGATGAAGTTTGTTCCACGCCACTGGCTTGCTTGGTTTGGGACTTGTGGAGCTGCGCATCGATGGATTTGCTCTTTAACGTTTGGACTTTCAGCAGTGAAATTAAACCACACTGAACTTCAACTTTGAAAACTGGACTGACACAGTTTCAGTTTACTAGAACTCAATCTACATTATAAAAGCGCTATAGAAATAAAGACGAATTGCATTTCTTACTAGCTCTTCTCTGTAGTCTTTTAAAGGCCACCAATCATGCAAAATCAACTTTTGGAAGTTGTTCGGGCAGAAATTTGTATAGTATAGCGTGTCCACGGTCATACTAGAGTGAAATAAACACAAGTCTCTTTTTAAATATTTCCTAGCATGAAATAGGATGCAAATCCAAGCGATTTTAAGGCCCACCGAAACGTGATGTAGGAGTGCAGTTTTCCCCGCCCACTAATATTGATTGACAGGAGAGGAGCGTATTAACATGTCTAAGTATTAACGCATATAACTAGCGGGTGGTGCAGGGGGTGGTGAAAACTGCCCAACGCATCACAGGGACCACACTGCCAGCCATAGAGGACATACAGAAGAAACACTGTCTGCGCCGAGCATGCAGTATTCTTAAAGATTCCTCTCACCCTGCTCACAGACTGTTTTCTCTCCTGCCTTCTGGCAGGCGCTTCAGGCTCCCCCGGACAAAAACCAGCAGACTAAAGAACAGCTTCTTCCCCAGAGCTGTCTCCCTTTTGAACTCTGCCCCCCACTGACTTTTTGCCCCCCTAATACACCCCCCACTCTCCTCATAACTCAGACTCCTCATAATTACTGCACTACTTAACATTTGCACATTTAAAAATTGCACATATTCATTGCACTGATTCATTCACTTATTTGATCTGTACATACCCACTGCACATTTGTAATTATGTACACATCCACTGTACATATACATTTGTAATTATGTTTATCTATCTGCACACTTCTGATTATTAATAGCAACCTGTACATTTATCCATCTATTGTAAATCTCTGTTCATAGCTAACACAACCTGTATATAATGTTCATAGTACATCCATTTGTAAATATCACCACAGTTTTTCTATAACTGCACTTTATAACTTATACCTGTGTCCTGCACTTGCTGCTATTGCACTCCTGGTTAGACCAAAACTGCATTTTGTTTCCTTGTACTTGTACATGTGTGATGACAATAAAGTTGAATCTAATCTAATCTAATCTAAAAACTATATCCACATGACAGGATTTGCAAAGAAACTGGTTTTATAAGATCTGTTCCAACTCTCTGCGCTCAAACCACACTTCAACACTTTGTATTTTTATAGCATTATGAACTCTACTCTTTGAGCTATGCAATTCATAACTGCTGGAATTATAGGAGTCCCGCTTTGTGGACGTCAAATGAGGTTTGTTTTGTACCTTAACTTAGCTATAATGGATCTCTATACAGCAGCACATTTACCCGTATTGTGGGCATCCTGTAATTTTATCCATTTCTCAGTAAATATAGAGAATATATTGTAATGCATTTAAACAAACCAGTTTTATTACATTTTATCCATTAAAATAAGAGTTTGGTCATAGAACATCTTTAGGAATAGAAAGTTAATACATTTAAATTCTATTGCGAAAAACCCCTATTTCAACTAAATGTAGTATTGAAATATTTTTTATGGTTATTAAAATTGTATTTAATATTTTCCCAACATTTTCCCAGAGATGGGTTGCGGCTGAAAGGACATCCGCTGCGTAAAATCGTGCTGGATAAGTTGGCGGTTCATTCCGCTGTGGCAACCCCAGATTAATAAAGGGACTAAGCAGACAAGAAAATGAATGAATGAATTTTCCCCAACATATTCATTTTGTTGTTCTAAATTTTGGACTGTGATCTGCAGTTTTTTGGCTTCAGTTCTGACTGATATATTATTGTAAAGCATCCTGTAGAAAATATAAAAATTAAAAGAGAGATCTGAGGCGTGCACTTCATTTTCTGAAGTAATGTTGAACTTAAAGTTTACGTCTTTTTTTGTAAGGGTACTCCGTGCTGTTTGTAATGCTCTAGCATGACAGCCTTAGCTTTAACACATGTGTGCGCTGGGCATGATGGGACAAGAATGTTCTTGGTTGTTGTTGAATCCCTGCATGTGCAGTAAAATGTGGCTTTGAAAAAAAACAAAACAAAAAAAAAACAGCATGCTTACGGCATGTGATCATTTTGAAAACAATTGCTGCGTCCCAATCCGCATACTTATACTACTCCCTAAAAGTATGTACTTTTTATCTGAAGGAAAAACACATACTTTTGAGAGTGTAACAGAAGAGTATGCAAGCTTTGGGACACACTACTTCCTAATTAACAGATTGTTATGTTGTTTAGTTTTGAGCCCTGTCAATCCTCCACACATCGTCCACATTTCTGTCGTATTTAACTTCCTATCTTATTGGAGAAGCAGCAGCAGGATAATCTGCCATTCATGAGTCTGTCATGCAGAGAAATCTCCTCAGGTCTTTGGATATTTATGGATTCAGTCGTTAATGTCCAAACACGTCTTTATACAATGTCAGTATTGTTGTTGCAGATGAAATATAACACAGAAAACGTGATTTAAACATTTTCCAGTGGGCAAGATATTAATTAACAGTCATACAAACATCTTTACCGAAGTCTCTCTACTTGACGGTTGGTCTCCCGCGTCCATCATGTTTGTAGTTTGTTAACACTTTTCAGCCCTGTTTGTAGTTCTATTTGATTTCACGTCCAACGCGCAATGCACTGTGGGCAATATCAGCGGTCAGAGTATGGACGCTTCTACACTTAACATATTTACCGGAAATAGTAAACCATCCGGGAACCTTTGGCATACCCTTTTCGACATACTATGATTTGGGACATACTAATTCTATTTTCAAATACTATTTAGGACGGATAGTATGCCGATTGGGACGCAGCATATGTTATTCAGCAGAATGTGCACAGAAGACAACATCTAACAGAAAGTCTGTTTAGGCTTCCACTGAAGACTACCAAAACAGTCAACTTTTTTTACTTGCATCAACTATTCACTTTAAAAATAACAACTTGAGCTAGCAAGATAAACATTGTAAATTTTGATTATAAGCAGACTTTAAAATGTAAGGTCCACTCTTCCCTGAAGCTTTGATTTAAAGGGCACCTATGGTGAAAAATCGACTTTTCAGTTGCTATTCTGCCGCCTAGGTCGCCTCTATGGATGCGCTGGCCCTGCTCAGGACACTGTTCATATGTCTGCAGCGCCACAGAGCGTTATCTGAATAGTTTCATTTTAAATAACATGTGAATGTGCGCGTCTGGTGTGTCATGTCGTGGCTCTGAGCGGCGCATCCTGTGTATGACGCCCTTTAGTTATAGCCTCAAGCAGGTCGTACACCAGAAGCGCCGCTCGCTGACATGCAGCGTCGCTCCATGCAGCGGCATGCATTTCTGAATTCTAAACATAAGTTTCTATCAGGTGACACACACCGGCACCGCAAGTGTGCGATACTTTCAACTGTCATGTGCGCGCCGTGTCGCGGTGCATCCGGTGTGTGATGCCCTT
>CAIGQZ010001206.1:1828484-1865002 GCA_903798205.1 Danio tinwini | reverse complement strand
TATATATATGCAAATATTTTCAAAATGAGTGTTGCAATTAACAGGAGAGCAGTGATGTATGAATTTGATGAAAATACGATGGTTATTATTGACAATAACAATAAAGGCTATTTTTCATAATATTACAAATAATTGTGACTATTACACAAACAAGCAAAAGCAATTATTATCACAATGAGTCTCGTTACTTAACGTTATTGAGTATTTCATTAACGTTTTTTTCGCGGTTCGCACTTTGCAGACGGTCCCTTCAGGTCTCTTGTCAAAATCAGCATAATTTCTACTTGTTTTGAGGAAAACCTGTTTATGGCTCGTTTTCTAAACCACTACAAGTGCAAAGAGGCATCCTTTGTGAGGTAAAATACATTTTGCTATTGTGTTTTTACCCGTAAATGTCGAATCCATGAATATTTCGTCAACTTTACCGGTTAGTTTAGACTCATTAGGAAAACAACTGGAATATTGAGGTAAATTTGATTTTATATTCGCACATTCAGACTTTCACATTCTTAATATAATTTCAGAAAATTATTATTTGCTAATTCTAAATAGGGAAATCGTATTATCAGCCAATGGTTATCAAAGTACAACATTGTTCGCAGTCAATTAAATAGTGTTAACTTAATGTTGTTGTAGCGAGCGTTAACAATGTAGAGTCCATGTCACAAGTTGTGCTCATAACAGTATAATTATTCAGTGTTCGCCTTTAAATTCTGCTTTACTATTAATGTGTGAACATGAAAAACAACTTTGCCTTAATTCCTGTAGCCCACGTTAGCCTATGTATTTGAATTGAATTTCGTAAAACAGCTTTCACTTCAGTGTGTGAACTAGTTTGGTGTAAAACTAGCATAATATAAGAAAATGTCGATTAATACACATGGCGTATAGGTAGGAGAGACTTGTCACTTACCTTTGTGATGATCTTGATGAGGAATGAAGACGTCAGACGCCTTTATTTTATTCTTACCGCGAGATTTACCGGTTGATCCACTCACACATACACACACGCACACACACATGAGCATGTGGGTTGGGTTGTAATCAGTTGAACTTAAACCTACTAGACAAGAACTGAATGACAACCAAGTACAGTATGTAAAAAGGAAAGCAGTAAGCTTTTTTTTTATTTCCTAAATCTTAGTTTTGTTGTTGTTGGTGGTTGAATTTCATATTCACAAAAGTACACAAAAAAATGCTGGGATCCACACAATTTCTTTATGTTGTTCCAACATAAATTAGGTTATTATTTATTGATTTAATTATATTTTTTACTAATTCAAGTAGATTGTACATAAAACAATTAAATTGCCCCCTTAAAAAACTCAATAATTTTGTTGTTTCTGCTCATTTTAAATAAGTACTTTGAACAAGCAGCAAAAAATAATGCTTTCAGGGTGTTTTAGGGTCCTAAAAGTCTTAAATTTAAAAAACACAATTTTAGGCCTTAAAAAGTCAATTAAATTCATTAAAATATTGACTTTTAGATCTTAAATCATTTTAAACGGGACTCAAATTTCCAATGCACATGTAAAAGTACCTGGAAACCTACACCAACACGGGGAGAACATGCAAAGTCCACACAGAAATGCCAACTGGCCCAGCCTGGACTCGAACCAGCGACCTTCTTGCAGTCCACAGGATTCAATGCTTTTTAATGCGCTCACCTAACCCCACCCCTAACTCTACCCGCCACAGTGACGTCACTCACCCCATTGAGTGCATTGTGTCTGACATTGCATCGCTGAGTAATGCAATCTCAGCTTGCATCATAAAGGCTGCATCCAGATACTATTAGTCCACAGTGCTAGCCACTGAGCCAGCCCCTGCTTCAATATTATATGTTTAAAATAAAACTAAATACTGCATTTTTAACTAAAGCTAAAAGCCACATTTGACTCAAATTTAAAGATTTAAAATAGATCAAATTATAATATCTGTGTGTATTATCCATAGGAATTTTAATTAGTAAATTGTAATTAAATTACGGATTTGGTTATGAAATGATTTTCAGACATAATCAGAGAAGTTAGCCTGATATAATTGTAATGATGCAGTATAATAAACCGTAACTTCATTAAATAAACAGTAATTAATTAACATTCTGAAGTAGCTTAACCACCCCTCACTGACAAAGGTCCAGAATTTGTCCTGTACATAAGCTCATTTGTCTTATTTTGTCTGCTACACCATCATAAATAGTGAAAATAACCCATCAAAAAAGGCTTTAAGACCAAGCGGAGTCCTCTGTTGGCTGTCGCTTTGGTGTGACTTCAGCTAATCAGTTTTGGCCAATACTAACAATACATTTTCATGAGTCCAACATCCAGCTGTGCAAGAAAACATACACTCTGACGTAAGTGAAGTCATCTTTCGCTAATGTATTGTTTTTAAATAGAGGAAATATTTTACAAGTAACTTTTATTCTAAATCTTGGACCTTATTCTGGAAAAGAAAGAAATAAGCAATAAAAAGCTGTGAAGCACCAAAAGTGGACCAGATTAAACGTAAATGTAATACTATTTTGGCTATTGTTGTTATCCATTTATTTTCGAATGTACTTTTTTGGTTATGATGACCATCTGACAATCTATTTCACCTAAAATAGGGCTTAAAATGTCACTAAAATGCAGTATTTAAATCTCATAATTAAATAGTAGCCTAAATGAGGCCTAAAAAGGTTCACTTTTTGAGAAAACAGAACCACCTCTTTCACCAGGCTGGCTACGGGCCTGGGATGCAAAGTCATTTTACACTGCAAACACTGGAGGCATACTCTAAGTGCATGTATGCGTGTAAGGAAAATATCATATAATGTGTAAAACAAATACATAAACCAAACATAGTGCATAAGCTGCTTCTCTTTTTATTTCCATCAGACACATAGGAACCATTTGGATGCCATTTACTGTCACTGTCAGGGACTATTTCTCTGGTGCACAGATGGCATTGATTTCACTTCAAATTCACTGTTAACCACATTTTTACACCATGCCCTAAAAACATGTGATGCGACAAGATTCCAGAGTGCACCAAACGTGATGTGACAGAAACATTACCAGCCACTAATTTAAATAGCAGCCACTGCACTCCCAACAAAATGGTAAAAGCCTTTTACCTTAGGGGTGCCCAAACTTTTTCTTATAAAGGGCCACAAACCAAACTTGATTAAGGGCTGTGGACCGAAGTTAAATAAGCCGTATTACGTTAAATTTGCTCGTTTGCTTACTATTTAAAAATAACTAAAAAAAGTTGCTTTAAAACCTATTAATTATCATTTTTAACGATTAATAATCAACTTTTTATAGTAAAAAGATAAACAATCCCATTTATAACACAATGAGGCTCAATATTGAATATACTAGTCGAGCTGCTCCTGCCTTTGCCTTGACTTGCTCACCAATGTCTTGTGCATTGTTCTCTATTTGTCAAGTGACAGTATTTAGTAGGTTTTTTTTTGTAGCTCCTCAATTAAACAAAGAAACAAAAGGGTATACTTTAAATTCGAAGTGACGATCTCTTTCAAAGACATTCGCCCCAAACAACTCCCCATCATTCTCTCTCTCTTTTCAGATGGGATGGCGAGCCAAACCAAAGGTTACCATAGGCCAACCTAGGCCTGCGGGCCCTACTTTGGGCACCTCGGATCTAATGAATACATGTTAAAGCTCTTTAACGTTATTAATAGGCTACTGAGTTACTGATGTTGTGTGAAGTGTTACAAGTGTTTCACATTAGGTGACTGCATAAGCTTCATTACAGACCATAACAGTGTATAATAATATAAACTTCTAATCTGAATGCAATTTAAATCTTAACAAGACTGATTCCTGCAATCATGCTCTAAACTCAAGGTGCATTTGTAGAGATTTTTCAGCATTATTATTCTTATATAACTTATGAAATACATTTCTCTGATTGCATGTTTCATACAGTGTGGGAAATAAGTATTGAACACGTCATTATTTTTCTCAGAAAACATATTTCTAGGTGCTGCTGACTTGAAGAACAACCAAAGCATTCCATATATGCACAGAAAACAAAACGAATTACAAATGAAGTTATGTGTGATAAAATCAAATGACACAAGAAAAAGTATTGAACGCATGAAGAAAGTAAGGGGTAGAAAGGCAGTGAAAGCTCAGACAGCAGCTGAAATCTCTCAGTAGTTATTTAGCAACCCTCTGCCCTTCAGCTGCTTCAGTCCAAGCCAGGGTGGACATTTCAGCAAGATAATGATCCAAAACACATCCAAGGTAACTCTCAGATGCTTTCAGAGAAAGAAAATAAAGCTGTAGAATGGCCCAGCCAGTCACCTGAAGCGAATCCAATAGAAAATACAGAATAAAGATCTGATTTGATAGACGAGACCCACAGAACCATCAAGATTTTGACACTCTGTTGAAGTCTGTGAAAAACTCATACCTGAACAATGCATGTGACTTCATTCTCTATGAGAGGCGTCTTTAAGCTGCCCTTAGCAAAAAAGCCATTTATATAAAGTATTAAACACATTTCAGTAGTTCAGTACTTTCTCCTTGTGTCGTTTCATTCTTATTACAAAGAACTAATTTTACAGATTTCTTTTTGTTTTATTTTGATGTTTGGATTGTTTGTTGTTTTTACCAAAAGTCCAAATTTGACCAAAAAAGTTCAATTCCGAGTCAATATTATTCCCAGGAAAAAAACATGACACGTTTATTACTTCCCCACTGTATGTGCAGCACATGATGCATTGTAGCATAACGGTTGCAATCAAAAACATAATCACTCTGAGAATTAAAAACAAAAGATGTGGTCCAGTGCTGTTGGTCTGTTTGATATAATAACTATGAGTTGAGGAGAACTGGATTTGCTTCAGCCTGTGGATGAGGTGCAGTCGAGTTGTTCTCCTCATGTGCCCCTCCAGCCTGTTTGACGTCCTGTAAGGCCAGATCCTCAATAGTGTTGTTTTTCTTTTCCCTGTACAAGTCAAATTGAACAGTACAGTGTCAAACACAAATCCATTCCTATAGAGTACTCCATTCCACCTTTTGAAGTGGTCACAAACTTCCTTTAATTGTTCCCTCTGGGAAATAACAAACACCACTTTGATTCAACATTAACCCAACATTACCCAGGGTGCGAATCACTGTTTTTTTTGTTTTGTTTGTTTTTTGGGGTGGGAGGGTGGGTTGTCAACCCTTTAATACTGAAAAATAGTTTGCTTTGATCTGTATTTGAAATAATAATACTAATAATTAAAATAATAGATAATATAAATACACATTTGACAACCCCTTAAACCAGGGGTGTCCAAACTCGGTCCTGTAGGGGCTGGTGTCCTGCTGGGTTTAGCTCCAACTTGCTTCAACACACCTGCCAGGAAGTTTCTAGTATATCTAGTAAGAGCTTGAATAGCAGGTTCAGGTGTGTTTAATTAGGGTTAGAGCTAAACTCTCCAGGACACCGGCCCTCCAGGACCGAGTTTGGACACCCCTGCCTTAAACGGTTCAGACCATTGTGAATGCTTAATCGCGCCATTCAGTCTATGCAGGAAAATATTCATTCAACAGTCTGAAACTGCAGAGTTAGATGACCGCCGGGGGGGGGGTGTATGGCTGAGGTTGTCGTGGACGAAAGTGAGAGGAGCGGGAGTGTCGCAGACGAAGGTGCAGACTTGGGGAGTCACGGAAGAAAGTGAAAGTGAACAGTGGACGGGGGAGGAGGGCGGTTGAGGAGGAGAATTAAAATTAGGTGCCATATCAGATTTCAGAGGTGCCGGATCTGGTGCGTTCCGGCACAAATTAAGCCCTGACCAGGGTGCATTTGCTATTTACATGGTGGACTTTGTAAGTGGAAAAACTGATCGCTTTACTGGCCAGAAAACAGTTAAACAGAGCATCTGCAGCGCAAGCATAAAGAACGAGCCTCCTCCATTCAGCCTCTTTACTTTCTCTTTACTTTACTTTTACTTTTTACTTCACTCCTTTACCTTCGTGGATAAGGAAACGGTGGAAACTCACTCCACTGAAATATAACAAATATAGCTTAGGAGGGCTAATAATATTGACCCTAAAATGTTTTTTTAAAAGCAATTAAAACTGCTTTTATTCTAGCCAAAATAAAACAAATAAGACTTTCTCCAGAAGAAAACAAATATTATAGGAAATACTGAATCTGTTAAACATCATTTGGGAAATATATAAAAAAATAAAAATAAATTCACAGGAGGGCGAATAATTCTGACTTTAACTGTACACATCTCATATCATCATGTACAACCATCCATCTTACAATCATTTATCAAATAGCAATTTAAATATTTAGTGAAATTAACAAAAATCAATCCCACAAAAATCCCACAGAGGATTCCAGATATGTAATAAATAAAAAAATATCTTAATTACATGTATACACACAGTATGTAATGTTGGCCATTAGAGGGCGTGTGTTCACGACAAACAAAGGCAAATTTTCATGATTCTGTGACTGAGTGTGGAATTATGGGAGTTGTGGTTGTCATCATTCTACAGCACTCCTGCAGAAATCACTCAACACTTATTATCAGTATTACTAGTATTTAACACTTATTATCATGGTAGTGTAAAGCAGAGTATGACTAAAAGCCGAGTGTGTGATGTCATTAGCATGAATTTACAGCACATGCTCCGAAAACTATTTGCATATTTCTCCGGATTTGAACATTCTTGCAAATATTTGGGATAAATTACCAAACTATATATCACTATTCTAGTGGTCTTTGGATATTTTAAGGCAAAGCAAGGCGAGTTTATTTATAAAGAACATTTCATACACAATGGTTAATCAAAGTGTGTTACATAAACAAGAATAAAAGAAACAATCAAATTAAAATGATTAAAATAATAAAAAAAAAAGATTAAAAACAGATGAAAATGTGTTAAAACAGGTTATAAAAGAATGAAAAAGTTATGTTAATGACAAATTCTAACATACTGTGCCTTTAAATGTTAAACATGAATGATGGCATGATTTGGAACAACATGGGCGAGTAAATTAATGGCATAATTTACATTTTTGGGTAAAGGATCCTGTTAAAAGAGATTTTATATTTACCATTTCTCCTCCACATCGTCAATGGTGTCGGGCAGAGGGATGTTGAGCGTTTCAGGGAGCAAGAACGCTGTTAAACCAGCGATGACAGCTGATCCTCCGTATACAATGCTAGGCAGAGCTGGCAGGATATCGTCCAAGATGAGGACAGCAGGAGCGGCCATGGATCCTATTCTGGACATAGTGGAGACAAAGCCCAAACCAGTCTGCCTGTGGGACACAAACATAAAGACTGGAGGAAAAGCAGATTCAAGCTACATTTTGGGACATTTAGCTCTTCTAAAACACTTTTATCAATGTCTTCTTTACTACATCTAATCAGCTCATAGTAGAAAAAACAAGCCATGTCCACAGTTTTCTCATTTAATATTCAGTTTCTCTAGGAACTGCATCATTTTATGGAGAAAAAAGGTTGCAGCTTCCGGTTCATGCAGACTTTGTTTTAACATAAGAAAACAACCCTTGGTGAAAACAACCCTTGTAATTTCAGCTTGTGTAAAAACTTAGAGTGGTTTGATTTTCAGTGTTCATGTACGAAGAAGATGTACACTACCTGACAAAAGTCTTGTTGTCAAACAACAAATAATAACATGACTTTTAGTTGATCATTTGGAAAAGTGGCAGAAGGTTGTTTTTTTTTAGATGAATCATCTGTTGAACTGCATCCCAATCATCACAAATACTGCAGAAGACCTACTGAAACCAGCATAGACTCAAGATTCTCATAGAAATCTGTCAAGCTTGGTGAAGGAAATATCATGGTTTGGGGTTATATTCAGTATGGGGGCCTGCGAGAGATCTGCAGTGAATGGCAACATCAACAGCCTGAGGTATCAAGACATTTGTGCTGCCCATTACATTACAAACCACAGGAGAGGGACAATTCTCCAGCAGGATAGCGCTCCTTCTCATACTTCAACCTCCACATCAAAGCTCCTGAAAGCAAAGAAGGTCAAGCTGCTCCAGGATTGGCCAGCCTAGTCAACAGACATGAACATTATTGAGCACATCTGTGGTAAGATGAAGGAGGAGGCATTAAAGATGATTCCAAAGAATCTTGATGAACTCTGGGAGTCCTGCAAGAACGCTTTCTTCACCATTCCAGATGACTTTATTAATCAGTGATTTGAGTCATTCAGAGATGTATGGATGCAGTCCTCCAAGCTCATGATGGAGTCAGACACAATATTCATTCTGTTTCCACTGCAGCATGACTTTATATTCTATACTGGACATTATTTCTGTTCAGTGACAAGACTTTTGTCTAAGCAAAGTCAGATCTTACTGTCCTAATGAAATCATTAAAAATCAAAGCATGATCATATTTTATTGTGGTCAAATAAGCGTCATCTAGAGGCCTTTGCCTTTCATATAAGACACTTCTGATACCAAATGATCAACTAGAAGTCAAGTTATTATTTGTTGATCCTAAGACTTGGATACGCGACAAGACATTTGTCAGGTAGTGTAAAGTCTGTGTGCAATTTTGACTCTCATTTGATTGTGTTGATCTCTATTTCACTTCTTCTTGTGCATTGCTTTACTTACATGAACAACCAATCAATTTGATCTGTTTTACTGCCAAAAACAGATTTACAGTTGATTGTCATTTTCTTTCTTCTTAAATATTTCCCAAACTATATGTTTAACAGAGCAAGGAATTATCACAGTATTTCCTATAACATTTGTACTACACTGTAAAAAAACTGTAAAAATCCATAACCTGGTTAACAGTATGTTTCCTTAATATATATGGTGAATACCCGTAAATTGTCTTTCCCAGAATTCATCACTTTTTATGCTTTTTGTTGACATTACTATGGATCTTTTTAGTTGTTTCCCCATCAGTGATGTACATTAAACATTTATGTTACATCTGATGTTGATAAGCAATGTTTATTTCATGACTTTAAATTTATGCGTGTTACTGTACTGGTGTTTAGTAGCTGTGTGAATGACATCGAGCACCTTCTATATACTGATATACTTTTCTGCTTGTGAGAAAAGTTGTTCATGATGAGCATTTGGCTGTGTTAACGTGTCTATCTGTGTAACAAAAGATGTGTAGATGTTGGTAATTCAAAATACAGACATATTACCTTTATAAATTAATGAAATACAGTATACTATAAAAATGAGAAGTTACTTTTACGGATTGTACTGTATTTTTAATGGTGAAATATTGGCGACCACAGCTGCCGTTTTATTGCCATACATTTTATCGATTAATTTTTTACAGTCTATTATATGTTTTATTTCAGCTAGAATAAAAGTAGTTTTTAACACCTTTTTAGGTTAATATTGTTAGCCCCCTTTATGCAATATTTGTTAAGGATTGTCTCCAGAACAAACCACTGTTATACAATGACTTGCCTAATTACCCTAACTTTACCCTAATTAACCTAGTTAAGCCTTTAAGGCCGTACTCACGCTATGTACAGTTGCCTTGAACCGGGCCAAAGCATGCTTATCCCCCCTCCTGTCTTCCCCGACGGCCCACACTCACATTACATTCGGGCCTGGGTGCGCTTACGTCATTGATAATGCGCTGTTCAGTAAGCGCTCTCGCTCAGCACAGTGGAGATTTCTTTAGTTATATCTGAACAGATCAGCCACTTTTGACGCTCATAAACAATCATAAAGTCCTCGTGCTGCAGGAATTAGGAGGTTTTGCTTAAGGCGCAGCTGTCGTGCAGTGAGGGATTTGCATCTTTAATAATCTACGACAGTTTGCGTTCATTGAACAGTACGAATGATTAATTAATCCATATGAAACAGTCCCTTAAAAGTCACGTCTCGCTTTCAGTTTCGGGCTTAGGCAAGCTTGCACTCACACTGTAAGCGTACCATGCTCACGCCCACCTCTTCCAACCGGGCCAGGGCCGCCCAAGTGAACCATGCCTGAGCCCGATTCAGAGCACTCACACTTCTCAATTGATCCGGGAAACGGGCCTGGGCACGGTTCGCATAGCATACTGTGAGTACGCCCTTAATGTCACTTTAAGCTGAATACTGGTATCTAGAAAAATATCTAGTCAAATATCGTGTGCTGTCATCATGGCAAAGATAAAATAAATCAGTTATAAGTAGTTATTGAAACTATTATGTTTAGCAATGTGTTAAAAAAAAATCTCTCCGTTAAACAGAAACTAGGGAGAAAAATAAACAAGGCGGCTAATAATTCTGACTTCAACTGTATGTCAAAAGTTTAAAACATGATGCATAAACTGAGCTGACAGATGCTTTAAAAATAGCTCTGCATTTGGCAACAACCTTTCCTTCAGTTTAGTTTTACAACCTTAAACCCTGTTTTTCCACTATCAACTCCAAGTTAACTTTCAGATCCGCCTCTTTTATCGAGTGCAGCACTTAAAATGTTGTCACCACCTGCTGCCTTGTCACCACCCTTCGTTCTTCCTTTTCTTTTGACGAGTCCTTACAGATCTACATTAGAATGAGGAAGATCTGTGGCCACTTCCTTTTCTTTGTGACTTAAACAATAAAAAAAGCTTTTCTGAAGACGAGCTTGAGGCAAGACAGGCACGAATAGCAGCTGTTACTGTAAATGTCTCAACTCTGCGTGAATGCGGCTTAATGAAATACTGAAAAACAGGACCGACCACAATGGTTTGCTGTCAGAGATATTGGGTGATAGCGCTGTATTTCACAACTGAATTGATGATGTATTGTTAAGAAAACTGATGTTTGTTATCAGCACCATGTCCTATAGTGGCTGACTCAAGAGCATAAATATCATGAGCACCCTCTGGTGGTGTGAAAAAGAGAAGTCATTGCTTTTCAATCTGAGCTGCATCCAATGCTTTTTAATGTGCTCACCTGACCCTACCCCTAACCCTACCCCTCACAGTGACGTCACTAGCTCTATTGAATGCATTGTGTCTGACATTGCATCTCTAAGCGATGCAATCTCAGCTTACATCATAAAGGCTGCATCCAGATACTATTGTTGCATTTGGGAACAGAGATGAGGTTCTCAAGGTGAATGCGTACCTTGGCTCTTGGACTCAAACAACAAAAAATAAGGTCAAGAATTTTGGTGTGATTCTGGAGTCATATCTGAGTTTCAGTAGTCATGTCAAAGCAGTAAGTAAATCAGCGTACTATCATCTCAAAAACATTGCAAGAATCAGATGCTTTGTTTCCAGTGAAGACTGGTAACTTGTTTATGCTTTTATCAGCAGCAGGGTGGATTACTGTAATGCAGTGGTTCCCAAACTTTTTGCTGTGTGCACCCCTTTCTAATATTTGACCTGTCAAGCTCCCTTTTCTCCGATTAAACTCCACATTTTTAACCACAATAACTAAATACACATATTTTCTGTGGACGTGATTAAAATTAAAATAATAAAATGTGTTAATTTAATGGAAGTTGACCATTTTCACAGCATCATTAAGTACAAAGAAAAGTTCATCTGGCATGTTTTTCATCGCTAGAGCTTCTTGGTGGATGCTGCCGTGTACACGCTCAAAAAATATAGGTTTGCTGTCACTGGGGCAGTACAGTTATTAAAATATAATTATAAATTTTAATAAAAAATATATATATTTTGTTGTGAAAAAAAAAAATAATAATTTATGGAAAGCATCGTCAATGCACCATGATGCACTGGGATATTGAATTGAACCGAATCGATAGCATGATAATCGTAACCGAACCGTGAGACCAGTGTAGGTTCACACCCCTACTAAGTGGTCTAAATATTTTCTTTTTCCCATTGTTGTTTCTTTTGGGTCAAGCAATGGGCAAAAACTGTAAATTGTAAGATTTGACAGCTTCGAACAGATTCAACCCAGGCTTATTGTAAAAATGTAGTCGTGTGGACGTTTCTGAAGACCGCGAAATACGTCCCGGTAGGTACGTATTTTTGCAGCTTTTGTTTTCGCGAATCTGCGAGAGGCGGCTGTGTGTGCTTTTTTGTATCTCGGGAGTGCCTTTTGCTCCCGCGCAGTTCTTGCGTAAACCCACCAGAGGTCGCTGTCTATCGTTTGTCTGTCTGTCTGTCTGACTGAATGATTGATTGGGCGACTGGCCAATCGACTGACCCACCCTCCTCCTTCCCTAAACCCAGCCAATTTTACTGATTGACCCGCCCACCCACATACTTCCCTAAACCCAACCAACAGTTTACAAAAGCCGTCCAGAAAAAGAAAAGCCCTCGTCTGATTTTTACCACGTTTTCGGATTTTACCACGTTCTTAGCCTGTTGTTCACTCGTTCAATTTATTTTTTGGATTCTGTTTTTGTCTTTCCTGATTTCTGGAACCGCTCTTCCCCGGACTCGAACCCTGTGTCTCAAGTCCCCCGACGTACACGACGAGCTAATGGGACAAACTGGTTGCGGCGGGAAAGGCCTCAACACGGAGGTAAGCGGTCAGCCGGTATATGGCAAAAGGAACGGCGTCATACCGCCTCTTAGCATTCGCTTAAAAAATGAAATGCAGCCATACGTACATCTGACTACATAATTTGCGGTCTCCAAAAACATCCACGGGACTACGTTTTAAAAATGAGCCTGGGTTGGACAGAGTATGTCTTCTGTAGTTTCTGTATTCTCACCTGATGACAGTAGGGTAAAGCTCTCCAGTAAACAAGTAGACACAGGTGAAGGAGGCTGATGTGAATCCCTTTCCAAGAACGGCCAGTGCTGTCCTTGTGACCTGCATATCTGCAATGACAAACAGCTTTATTACAGGTTAATAATAGGAAGCTCAGATACTCTTACAGACCCTCATTCGGTAAAGTGAATGAATCTTTATTAAAGGCACTTCATTTGAGCAACATCGAATGCATCAAAACATCAAAAGTTGTCCCAGGAAAGATTAAGGTCCCATAATGCAATTCAAAAGCATTATAAATCCGAAAATTCAGTACATTGCAGGCTGACATTTATTTAGCAATCCATGTCATTGCATTAAGTCTATCGTCACAGATATCGTCAGTGGGATCATAAAACAAAGTCATTATCTAACCTTCAGGAACAAAGATGTTGGCAAATATTATAGATGCTGACACCAGGAGACATGTGCCTTGAGTCAAGCGTCGACCCAGAAAGCTCAGCATCAGAAGAGCCACAAGTTTAGCAGGAAAATCCACCGCCCCGAAGATCACCTGCATCAGATAGATGTTCACGCCGAACTTCTGCAGGTCCATAGCCAGACCATAATATGCAAAGCTAGTTGAAAACCTGGTTAAAAAAGAAGAAACTTAATTAAGTGATTTTTAGATAGTTAAAGCATACTTTATTACACAGTTATACACAAGACTAGAGCTATAACCACAACAAAGATTTTATTTTATTTATTTTTTGGTCTGTCAACACTCATGTTTCTTCTATCAACAATATTTTTATTGTTTATACATTATCATCCATCTTGGTAGACCACTTATTATTAGATTGTTGTTGCTGCCTTTGACACTATTGACCATATTTATATATATATATATATCTTTTAGAAATTATATAGGCATAAACAGTTGCACTGACATGGCTCAAAATGAACTAGATTCATATTAGCTTAGCTTTTAGTGTTTCTGACAAAATGTAATTTGCTGTTATCTACTTTTTAAAATGATGTATATACAGTATAACAGTATAACAGTATATCAGACAAGCCTAATATTAATCGTAAATTTTGACTTAAACCTACTTTTATTCAACCAGCAAGTTTTGTTGTTGACCGGAAATGACACAGGCTTCTCCTAAATGATAATAAGATGATATACTGTACAAGAAGCACCATTTTGGAAAAAAAATATTTCTCAGCTTTTATTTACATTTAATCGATAACTTTAGGTCAGAAATTGCCAGCGGTATGAATAATTTTCAGCTTAACTATATACATTTATTTTCAATTAATGTTTGAAAAACAAATTTATAAAAACTTATTATGTTTCATACATTATTGATAGTTGGTGGTCGCTACCTATTGGCAACAATTTGCTTTCACACTATGATTTTAACAACCCAGCCTCATTCTGAAAACGTAGTCCTGTGGACGTTTCTGAAGACTTCGAAATACGTCTTGGGAGGTACGTATTTTTGCAGTTTTTGTTTTCGCGAATCCCAGAGAGGCCGCTGTGTACGCTTTTTCATATCTCAAATTTCTCTCACGAGTGCCGTTCACGCCCGCTATTCTTACTTAAACCTACCAGAGGTCGTTGTTGACTGACTGACCGAATGAATTGCTGACTGGCCAGCCGACCAATCGACTGACCCACCCTCCTCCTTCCCTTAACCCAACCAATTTTATCGATTGAGCCGCCCACTCACTTACTTCCCTAAACCCAGCCAACGGTTTACAAAAGCCATCCAGAAAAAGAAAAGCCCTCGTCTGATTTTTTACCTTGTTTTTGGATTTACCTCATTCTCACCCTGTTAATTTGCTTGTTCATTTTATTTTGGATTCTGTTTTTGTCTTACCTGATTTCTGGAACCGCTCTTCCCCGGACTCGAACCCTGTTGTCTTCGTCGTCATGGTCAACTCCTCTCTGCGTCTCAAGTCTGCCGACGTAACATGACAAGCTGACGGGACAAACTGATTGTGGCGGGAAAGCTCTCCACACGGAGGTAAGCAGTCAGCTGGTAAGCGCGAAAAGAGAACGGCGTCATACCGCCTCGTAGCGTTCGTTTAAAATTAAGTGAAGCCATACGTACGTCCGGCTACATAATTTGCTGTCTCCAGAAACATCCACAGGACTACGTTTTCAGAATGAGCCTGTGTTGGATTTTAAGCTTTAACCATAAACATCAGTTTTCATATCTGAACTATATTATCTTAGTAGCTACTTGTGACTATTTAAATGCTTATTACTCTTATTACAGAACAGAAATCATAGTACGGGTTGCAAAGGTTTTGGTCTAATACAGGTTTAAATGCATGGCCGAAATCTTTAAGATCATTAATAATTATAAATTTATGCACATCACAATCATTATAAAGATTGTGTGAGTGTTTGGAGTTAGATTGCAATCTTATAATAATTGATTGTGCAGCTATACACTGAATGTATTAATGCAGACAAACCAGTAAAAGAAGTGACAGAAACAACTTTATTAAACTACGTAACCACTATGACGTACTAAACCCGTTCCAATACGTTATGGACATTGTACTGCCCATTAAGGTGATGCCTATGCTACTGTGACGATTTGGTTTAGGGTAGGGGAGGTGTAGGCGATCATCCATTGTGAAGTGGACCTGGTCCAGTACGTCATCAAGCTGGTGGCTGCAGCGAGGACTGTCTCGAATTTTACGCCACATCATTTTCGCACCTCTGACTGATACAGAAGAAGCACCAGGACAGCCATCGCACCATAAATCATGAGAATAATTGCAAAAAAAGAAAAAAACTTATCTTAACAATTTACATTTCTATTGTATTTAAAAAAATTTATTATAATTTTCAAAATTGAATTGATCATATAATAGTTGGTGGTTTTAGGGGAGCTAAAATGACAAATGGGCTATAGCTCAAAATGCTATAACCCACCTAAAACCGCCACTGGAGTACTGCAAGGCTCAGTACTAGGACCCAGAATAATTTAACATTGGGAGATCATTAAGGATCAAAGTTAGATTTTACTCAAACAGTACAAACAGTATTCTCACCAGACGACCATAAGGCACATGGAGATCTTCCTCATGGTTGGTGTTCTCAGTAGGTCAAACACAGTGTAAATGCTCTTACTGGACTGAACCTCTTTCTGCATGTGGGACTTCAGCTCCTAAACATCAGCACATACATCAAGCACATTTACCACCGAGCTTGGGGTCAGTGTTTATTTATAATGGTTTTCAACATGGGTGCATTCAATTGGCTTTTAACTATATTGTGAAGTCTTTAAACTCCAATAAATGTTGTTCTTCTGAATCCTGAAAGTAACATTGAATACAGTTTCTACTTAAATAATTTAAAGCAAAATGATTTTCAACTAAGAGTTCTCCTAAGTAATAACATCTTAAACTCAACTTAGAATGCCTTGAGAAAAATCATATAAAAAACCCAATCTTATGAGGAAACCTAACTATTTTATTTATTGCCAGAAAAGTGGCTTATTCATACGATTTCATTCATATGAAAATGTACAAAACCCCCCAAACCCCATCCTTAGTCCAACCCATCATTGGGGGAATGAATATGAATTGGACACTAAATCCAAAAGTTACGAATTGCCATAAGATTGCATTGGAAAAAACTGGGTTAATGATGCTGATATTTCAGCTCTGCTATTATCAGAACAAAGATAATTTAAAGAATCTGACCCCAAACTTTATAAACGTCTTGTCAATAACAGACATGAATTGACTCTTGCAATAGGCTGATGAGAAACCTCTAAAGTGATCTTCTCTGTCATCTCAGGCTTGCCGTTAATTTTAGCTACGCGGTGGAGAAGCTTCAGTGCCTCTTCAGATCGACCATTCAAAACCAGCCAGCGTGCAGATTCAGAGAACCACCTGTAAAATATTAGTGCAGTTAATGTTTGCTGCATTGCCTTTGTTTGAATTCACCTAATTATCTCGTGTACCTTTTAAACAGCCTTTGAGACTTTTTAGAAAAGCAGAAATAATTACTGTCAACTGAATGAAGAATCATTTAAACAATTCCTCACCAGCTGTACATGAAGAAGATGAAAAATGGAAGACAGACGGCCATTTGTATTTTACGCCAGTCCCTTAGACTGTATGCCACTCCAGCTAGAACCATCTGACCAAACGTGAAGAAGAAAGACGATAAGGTGCCCACCAGAGTCCGAGTCTTAGTGGGAATCCACTCCACCTCTGAGAAAACAAACATTTCAGGTCACCTTTATTTAAATAGCAACTTCAATTTCTGAAATGGAACAGCTCTGCAGAACAATAACTTCCAGTGTTCTGCAGTTTATCACTATCTGATGTTGAATAACAGTGAAGAATGATACTCACTGAGGGAGACGGCATTAAGAATGACTCCAGAGACTGACATTCCTGTCAGGAATCTGAAGATGCAGTAGACCACATAAGACGGAGCGAGAGCTGTGAATGTGCCCAAGAGAGCGAGCTGAAAATATGACCAAATCAACAAGGCCTTTCGGCCAAACCTACATGAGAATACAAAAACACAATTAACAGATTCTGAAAGTGCCTTCACCAGTTGAAAAAGGTACAGCAAAATTTTTGTAATTCATTATGATTGTGGATTGCGGTACAGATTATCCAATGCCAACCAGAAGAGCAAGGAAGCTTTAATACCTACATTTTATCAATGCATACAAGTTCAAAAGTAAGAATTAGACCCTAAGGTGCAGAATGTGTTGAAGTTTAAAATGACAGAATGTCTATAACAGGGGTGCCCAAACTTGGTCCTGGATGACCAGAGTCCTGCATAGTTTAGATGTAGCTTTGCACAGTTTTGCTCCAACCCTAATCAAACACAGCTGATGCAACTAATCAAGGTGACTTTTTTGAGCTGCGGCCCTCCGGGAATTGAGTTTGAGACCTATGGTTTAGATCCAACCTCAATCAGACACACATGGGCTAGCAAATCAAGCTCTTAGTTGGCTTGGCAGAAATGTCCTGGCAGGTGTGTTGAGGCAAGTTAGAGCTAAACCTGCAGGATACCGACCGGCCCTCCAGGACCAAGTTTGGGCACCACTGGTCTACAAGATACACATGTAAACCTGAAGGAAAATAACACTACACCATGGTGTTAATGATATGGAAACAGTTTTGCCAACTTGTTTTTTTTGTAAACTAAGTGGTCAAGTGACTAGCCAGGGGGCTAAAACCACAGTTTCCATATCTTTGGTTGGATTTCCATAATTAGCCCAGCACCTAAAACACAAGGACTTTCCGGATGGGACTTACTCAAGAAGACAAATGCCTACAGATATAAACTTATCTACAAATCCCTACATATATATACTTTAAAGATCCCTGTAAAGTAAGGGCTGTTGTTTAGTGGCCAACAACTTTCTTTTCCGACCACCTGAGCCCCTTTAAGCAGAATTAGGACATTGGTCAGGTGTTATTGCCAGTCAGATTGGTTCTGGGCTAGTGGCATCACTAGATGGAGGACAACAGACAACAAAAATCTGAAAGTTCATTACTAGAAAGAACACCAAGCACATTGCACTCTCCCATCTGTTTGAGCAGGCAAACAGGTTTTGTAAAGGGATCTCTGCCTGGCACCCCATGATTTTAGCTCCTGGTGTCAACAACGAGTATGCCCATAACTGTAACCGAGGCCCTCCTACAGGTATGTCACATTTTCAATCTTTTGTTGACTATACACCTCCTATGTTCTCTTCACAGGAACTAGAAGCTGTGGTTCTGTCCTCCATGGCTTTTTTAAACAGTGTTGAAACACAGAGAGGAGAGCTGAGGAAGCCTTGGCCAGGGCTGGAAATGGACCTAAGCAACAGCTGATTATCATGGTAAATGGATTACTATGTGTATGGTCAAAGAATAGGGCAACCCACCAAAGACCTAGCCTTACTAAAGTTAGGGTCCTAAATGGAGGTAGTTCAGCTCAAGCTTTCCTCAACACTTGTTTGGGCACACCCAGTATTTCAAGTCTCTAAGTTCAAATCTGTGTCCTTGTACCCTCTACTCTGGCTCCTCTCATGAGCTAACAAGTCAGCTAATTTTCGTAGTGCATGCTGACAGGCCCCTGTGTTAGCTGAATGCTTTATTGACACCCAAATTTCATTCTGATATACTAAGCTGAAGCAAATTGACAATTACACAGATACATAATCATGTGACTTCTAGAAAACATGATCTCTAATGAGAAGATTATACAATGATCATACTCACAGTTTAACAAATCTTACTATGGTTCAAACTGGATGACTTACCTGTCTGATAACCCTCCAAATATAATGGCACCTGTCAACACTCCTCCCATGTAAATAGTCTGGCTCATTTGTTTGAGTGGACGAAGAGTACAAACCAAGTCCCACTGAAATAAAAATAAAAACATTACTTTTTAAACATAACACAAAAAATGTGGTATTGACGACTCAGATACTTTTCTAATAACAAAGTTTCCATGACTTGTTTGTCATAAATTATATTTCTGGACATTATACTTTTTTTCCCTCTTGCATCTTTGATGATTTTTTCCAACTCAGGCTCATTCTGAAAATGTAGTCCTGTGGACGTTTCTGGAGACCGCGAAATACGTTCTGGGAGGTACGTATTATTTGCAGTTTTTGTTTTCGTAAATCCATGAGAGGCCGCTGCGTGCGCTTTTTCGTAAATCAAATGTCTCACGCGAGTGCCGTTCGCGCTTGCGCTGTTCTAGCGTAAACCCACCAGAGGCCACATCGACCATCCATCTGTCTGTCTGACTGAATGATTGACTGAGAAACCGGCCAATCGACTGACCGACCCTCCTCCTTCCCTAAACCCAACCAGCGGTTTACAAAATCCGTCCAGAAAAAGAAAAGCCCTCGTCTGATTTTTACCACGTTTTCAGATATTACCGCATTCTCAGCCTGTCGTTCAATCGTTCATTTTATTTTTTGGATTCTGTTTTTGTCTTACCTGATTTCTGGAACCGCTCTTCCCTGCACTCCAACCCGGTCGTGGTCGACATGGTCAACTCCTCTCTGCATCTCAGGTCTGCCGACGTACACAACGAGGTAACTGGTTGCGGCGGAAAAGGCCCCCACACAGAGGTAAGCGGTGAGCCGTAAGCGGCATAAGGAACGGCGTCATACCGCCCCATAGCGTTCGCTTAAAAAATTAAACGCAGCCATACGTACCTCCAGCTACATAATTCGCGGTCTCCAGAAACGTCCACAGGACTACATTTTCAGAATGAGCCTAAGTTGATTTTTTCACATAAAGAAGATCAATGATGCTTGTGGTCAGAGCAGCTGTACAAACCCAACAAACAACAATCAACCTCAGTTGTGCAAACCCAACAATCAGTATCTGGTGTGACCATCATTTGCCTCATGCAGTGTAACACATTTCCTTCCCATTGAGTCGATCAGGTTGTTGATTGTGGCTTGTGGAATGTTGGACCAATACTCTTCAATAGTTGTGCAAAGTTGCTAGATATTGACAGAAACTGGAACACAGAACTGTTGTATATATTGATCCAGAGCATCCCAAACATGCTCAATGAGTGACATGTTCAGTGAGTATGCTGGCCATGCAAGAACTGAGCTTAAAGGAATTGCTTACAGATCCTTGCAACATGAGGTGATGTTTGTGGATGAAGGGCACAAAACAGGCATCAGGTTTTTGTGCATTCAAAATGCCATCAGTAACATACAGCTGTGTTTGTGTTTCATAATGATGCCTGCCTATCCCATAACCCCAATCAGCATGGGCCACTCGATTCACAACGTTGATATCAGCAAATCTCTCACCCACATGATGCCATACTTGTCTGCCATCTATCCATTCAAGTGGGTTACGATGACAAACCTCAGTCAGGTCGAGACCCCAATGAGGATGACAAGCATGCAGAGGACATTTTGTGCGGAAATTCTTTAGCTAGTCTGCGTGGCTTGTCTCAAATGATCTTATAGGTGAAGATTTGGAGGTTCTAGGTTGGTGTTACACATGGTGTGCGGTTGTGGGGCTGGTTGGATGTACTGCCAAATTTTCTGAAATACCTTTGAAGACAGCTTATGATAGAGAAAGGAACCATCAGTTCATGGGCAACAGCTCTGGTGGACATTCCTGCAGTCAGCAAAATTGCACACTCCCTCAAATCCTGTGACATCTGTGACATTATGGCATGCAAGTAAGTATCGCTGCAGCCTGGAGACCTCTAATTGGGAGGGATTACACCACAAGTAGGTTGGTTTTAGAGCTGGGGTAGGTGTAGACATTAATAAAACACTACCGGTTACTGTGAGGTTTGGTTTACGGCAGAGGTAGTTGTAGATGTTAATAAAACACAATGGGTCACTGTAAGGTTGGGTTTAGGGTTGGAGTAGATGTAGGTGTAGATGTTAATAAAACACAGCAGGTCACTGTGAGGTTGGATTAAGGGTTATGGTAAGTGTAGATGTTAATAAAACACAACAGGTTACTGTTAGGTTGGGTTTTGGGTTGGGGTAGGTGTAGATGTTAATAAAACACAACAGGTTACAGTGAGGTTGGGTTTAAGGTTGGGGTAGGTGTACTGGGTAATAAAACAAAACAGGTTACTGTGAAGTTTAGTTTAGGGTTGGGGTAGATGTGGGTGTTAATGAAACACAACAGGTTACTGTGAGGTTGGGTTTAGTGTTGGGGGTAGGTGTAGGGGTTATTAAAACACAACAGGTTATTGTGAGGTTCAGTTTAGGGTTGGGGTAGGTGTAGATGTTAACAAAACACAACAGGTTACTGTGAGGTTCAGTTTAGGGTTTGGGTTTAGGTAGGTGTAGACGTTAATAAAACACAACAGGTAGCTGTGAGGTTGGGTTTAGGGTTGGGGTAGGTGTAGATGTTAATAAAACACAACAGGTTACTGCGAGGTTCAGTTTAGGGTTGGGGGTAGGTGTAGATGTTAACAAAACACAACAGGTTACTGTGAGGTTGGGTTTAGAATTGGGATAGGTGTGGGTGTTAATGAAACACAACAGGTTACTCTGAGGTTTACTTTATGGTTGGGGTAGGTGTAGACATTTATAAAACACAATAGGTTACTGTGAGGTGGAGTTTAAGGTTGAAGTAGGTGTTAATAAATAGCCTTTTAGATGTTAATAAATGGCCTTTTACTGTGGCCAGCCTAAGGCACACCAGTGCAATAATCATGCTGTCTAATATGCATCTCGATATTCCGCACCTGTGAGGTGGATGAACTATCAAAGAAAAGACAACGTTCTTACTAACACAGTTTTAAACAAATGTTGAATGAACAATAGTTCTGAAAAATATTAAAACATTTTATATTTTTTAATTCACCTCATAAAAAAGAGAACAAAAACAAAAGTGGTACAGTTCCAGAGTGTAGAATGGAAACGCATTAACTATTTTAGAATGAGCTTTTTTTGGGGTGAATGAAATGCATTTAAGAGCACATGACCTTTTAGTTCTTAAACTAAGAACTGCTCTTTTTCAGGGAGTTTTTTTCCTACTTATTCAATAAATCAATGTCTCTTTATGTCTGTCTGCCTCTTTTACCAATATATATAATATAAATTTGGGTCATTCTTTATTTTGAAGGTCCGTTTGTTACAAATGTTACATTGCATTTACATGCCAACTAATTCTCATTAGATTAGAAGTAGACTGTTCAGTTGGGGTTAGGGTTAGTGTATGTTGACATGTACTTGCAAAATGTCTTATAGTCAGTTCAATGTCTGTTGAAGGAGCAGTATAAACAGATATTAAGCAGACAGTCTACTAATACTCAAATGGACAATCAAAATAAAGTGTTACCCGAACTTAATGTGATGCCACCATTTTAATGATATATACATGGCACATTTGTACACATTTGCTGGTCAAAAACCCAAACATAAGTGAATTTTTGATTGACAGAGCAAGAGGAAGTGTTTTTACTATTAGGCAGAAGTTCTTTGGCAAAAACCTAATTCCCTACCCCTTCACCAAAAAATACCTAAGGGTTTTCAGTTTTAGTACATGCCTGTCAAAAGTGTTGTGCAAGGCTCTGATGTCCATTATATATAATAAGTCAACGTCCGGTTGTCAACTATTCCTTACTTCCTTGAATTGAACTGCCACAAAAGCAATAAAAGTTATTAAAATAAAACACGTTTTAATATATACCGCATCTCTATACTCACAATGGAATCAAAAAAAGAGAAAAGCAAACTTATTTTCATATACAGTAAGTAGCATATTTACAGTCAATGTCATCTATCTTTTAAATGAGTAAATACTATTACACTAAAATGGTGGGTTGTTCAGTTAAGATGTTTCATAATGCAGAGCTAAAATGACTTACTTCTGACACTATAGATGAGATGAATTCAGACTTGTCGTATGTCCAGCCATCAGCACAACCCTCTGTTTGCAGTTCCGTCGCATTTCCGTGACCCAGTTTGTCTGTGATTAAATGCCACTGAGTATCTTTGTACCGGGAGCATTTGGACAGTGTTAAAGAGGAATCCAGCGGGATAAATGCCTGCAGGAGTGTTGTGGTGCTGTCATTCATTGCAGTCGTTACATTGGGTATGCGACAATGATGCTCCGGCACACCAGCAGTGAAGTTATTCAGTAAATTCTGGCTAGCCATTAGAAGACCTGGGATGGAGAGCAGAGTGACATGAATCATCTGAAAGCGTCCGAACCCGCCGACTTCATCCAAAAGATCCGCAAAGCCCATTCTGACCCAAGATTCCCTGTATATTTGTAAGAATTATCCTTTGCAGAGGAACACAGCTCAGGACGACTGAACTCTCGACTTTACACACGCGCACAATGAATGATCAATTTTAGGGGTTAAAGTTTGCCAAAGGAACTTCTGATTTCTGAACGCTATCATTATTACAAACAGAACTGTACAAACAGTTGAGGGGACCAGAAAGTCACCCCCTCCATAACACACACACAGAGCACAATAATGAAATTTTAATCTGATTAAAATGCCCTGCACTGGAATTTTCATAAAGAGCTTGTGCAGGACAAATGACCTTGCACAAATCCATTGACAAATTAAGCTAACGACTATATGTATAAGACAATGTAATGTAAGGTGCGCTTTTAATAATATTTGGCAACCTTATTTAATAGTGTTTGAAGTAACTTGTTTCGTTGAAGCCAACTAAATTTCGAACTAAACTTGTGACTTTTTAAAACCCAGTCATCCATTTTCAGCCATTTTCAGGTTAAGTCTTAACCTTTGCATGGCTTTGCAAAGCAGTGGAAAACTTGACAAAAGTTTTGAGACATCTGCCTTTACATGCACAAGAACTTTAATGCCATCCGGATCTTAACCTATAAGGATTAATATGGGTGTGGACATCCTTTTATTTCACTAACAACTCATTTGGGAAGTTTCCACAAGATTTAGTAATGTGTTTAAGGGAATTTTTTGATGCTCTTCTAGAAAGATGTTCACTTGCATTAAGGTCAGGACTTCTGATTAAGGTGCAGGCCAGTCCAGTTTTTCCACACCAAACTCACTCATCTATGTTTTATAGAGTTTGCTTTGTGCACTAGTGTGCAGTCATGGTGGATCTGGAATCCCCATCTCCAAACTGTTCCCAAAAAGTTGGGAGCATGAAATTCCAAAGTCCAAATGTCTTGGAAGCATTAAAGGTTTTGTCCACTAGAGTCTAAGCTAGAGTCTAAACTACTACAAGATTTAGTCATGTGTTAATGGGAACTTTTGATAGTCTTCTAGAAAAGTGTTTAGTTGGGTTGAGGTCAGGACTATGTGCAGGCCAGTCCAGTTCCTCCACAACAAACTCACTCATCTATGTTTTTTATGAAGTTTGCTTTGTTCACTGGTGTGCAGTCATGCTGAAACTGGAATCACCATCTCCAAACTCTTCCCACAAAGTTGGGAGCATGAAATTCCAAAGTCCTGGAAGCATTAAGGGTTTTGTCCCCTAGAGTCTAAGCTACTAGAAGATTTAGTAGTATGTTTATTGGAATTTTTGATGCTCTTCTAGAAAGGTGTTTAGTTGGGTTGAGGTCAGTACTCTGTGCAGGCCAGTCCAGTTCCTCCACAACAAACTCACTTATCTATGTTTTTATGGAGTTTGCTTTGTGCACCAGTGTGCAGTCATGCTGGAACTGAAATCACAATCTCCAAATGGTTCCCACAAAGTTGGGAGCATGAAATTCCAAAGTCCAAATGTCTTGCAAGCATTAGGGGTTTTCTCCACTAGAGTCTAAGCTAGAGTCTGAGCTACTACAATATTTAGTAGTGTGTTTATGGGAATTTCTGATGCTCTTCTAGAAAGATGTTCAGTTGTGTTGTGGTCAGGATTCTGTGCAGGCCAGTCAAATTCATCCACCCCAAACTCACTCATCCATGTCTTTATGGATTTTGCTTTGCTCGCCGATGTGCAGTCATGCAGGAAATGAAATCACCATCTCCAAACGGTTTCACAAAGTGGGGAGCATGAAATTCAAAGTCCAAAATGTCCTGGAAGCATTAAAGGTTTTGTTCACCAGAGTCTAAGCCTGACCCCCGAAAAAAAAAAGCGCATACCATAGTTTCCCCTCCACCAAATTGATCGGAGAAATCAGAGAAGGATTCCTGAACACCGCCAAACCCAGACTCATCCATCAGATTGGCAGTCTGGCATGATTGATCACCAGAGATATAGTATATCTGCTTCTCTAGAGATGGAAATTTGAAGAAATTTCTCAAATCGGCTTGCAATATGGGCAATAAGTCACAGAGAGCAACACATTCTTTCCCTTATGTTTGAAACAGCAATATGCATTCAGAATGCTTGAGTTGATACACTAAATATTTATCATATAATTTTTACGAAACCACTAGTAGCTGACAGCCTGCTCCCATTTAAATTACACTGGAGTTCTGCCCGCTAGCAGGTTTATATGCAAAATTAGTCCCGCATTGCAAGAAACCTGGTCCATGCAGATATCTAACCCCAACCCTACCTCTAAACCCAAACCTCACAGGAAACATTTTGCATTTTTTACATTTAGAAATTAATTATTTCTGTGTTATTTATGAGCTGTTTTCCTCAGTGGAACCGGGAAAAAATGTCCCCATAAGGTCAAAATGTACTGGTTTTGCTAGTCTTGTGGGGACATTTGGTGCCCACAATATAAGGGATGATAGAGAACTCCAGCAACACTTGTAAAGGACAAAGAAAAAGGAGAATTTTTTTCAACCCAGGCTCATTCTGAAAACATAGTCCCGTGGACGTTTCTGGAGACCGCGAATTATGTAGCTGGAGGTACGTATGGCTGCGTTTCATTTTTTGAGCGAACGGTATGACGCCGTTCCTTTTGCCGCTTACCGGCTGACCGCTTACCTCCATGTGGAGGCCTTTCCCGCCGCAACCAGTTTGTCCCGTTAGCTCATCGTGTACTTCGGTGGACTTGAGACGTAGAGAGGAGTTGACAACGACGACAGGGTTCGAGTTCCGGGGAAGAGCGGTTCCAGAAATCAGGTAAGACAAAAACAAAATCCAAAAAATAAAATGAACGAGTGAACAACAGGCTGAGAATGCGGTAATATCTGAAAACGTGGTAAAAATCAGATGAAGGCTTTTCTTTTTCTGGACGGCTTTTGTAAACCGCTGGTTGGGTTTAGGGAAGTATGTGGTTGAGCGGGTCAATCAGTAAAATTGGCTGGGTTTAGGGAAGGAGGAGGGTGGGTCAGTGGATTGGCCGGTCGCCCAGTCAATCATTCAGTCAGACAGACAGACAGACGGACGATCAACAGCGGCTTCTGGTGGGTTTACGCGAGAACTGCGCAGGATCGAAAGGCACTCGCAAGATACGAAAAAGCGCACGCAGCGGCCTCTCGCAGATTCGCGAAAACAAAAGCTGTAAAAATACGTACCTACCGGGACATATTTCACGGTCTCCAGAAACGTCCACAAGACTACATTTTTACAATAAGCCTGAGTTGAATTTTTTATGAAATAAAATAAATAGCAACGTGTTTCAGCTTAAAATGCTTCCCCACAATGTAAGAAATACAAGATACACGCAAACACAAATGCAACAAAATACACAATGGAATACAGGATCATTCATATGTTAAAATGATCAGAATAAAACAGTTAACACATTAAACAGTCACAGGTTTTACTGCTTTATATCAGCTCTGCATTCAAAACTTGATAAAAATTAATAAATAAACCGAGCCACATGAGGAAGCCCTCTTAAATCCCCCACATTCAGTTCTTGCTGACGCTTCTGAACAGCAGCACTGTGTTTCTTATATTGCCTGTCAAAAGGCTTATGAACAATTATGAATGGTTAAGTTCTGAAATATATGTAAGAGGCTTATATAAAGATAAACTAAAGCGCAGAAAATTCCTTCATCATTCTTGAGGACTCAACAGAGGCTGCATTTTACAAAAAAATAACAGCATAAATAAATCATAATAATTACAATTGGATCGTCTGTTGCGATAAAAACTCTAACTAAATTAATTAAAGTAAATGAAATGTAGATGTATTTAATTATTATATTAATTAACTATATTAAGTATTATATTAATTATTACCAATATATTGACATCTGCAAGTTTAGTAACTACTACACACTTATACTCTTACTGCATTAAAGCTACGGTAAAACTGGGTGTGTAAACAAATGTGTGGCATAATAGAGATGATGCGTGGACGTAAATATAGCACGTCCCGAAATGAACTGCAGTTCACTGTCTGGGCAAGATGAGGTCACAAATCTAACAGATAAATGCAGGTCATGACCAAAAGATGTTACACAGGCACATCATAGGTCCACAGCATACACAGCAGACAACAAAGATGATTATTTATTTTATGCGCAATTGTTTTGGTGTGATCTTTTCTTTTTTTGTTAAGCAGAGTATGAATATTGCATTGGAATTCAAAGAAAAAGATGTTTTATTTTTTATGAGAATACAGCCGACTTGAAAATGTGGCATATTGTTAATTTGCTCATTATATATGGAGTTTTTATTTCATTTATAAATGTAAATGGGCAGTGAAAACACCTAATTTTACGCACTTTAAAATAGAAATAGGTCATTACCCATGCATGATAAAAGAAACAAAGGTAACACTTTATAATAACTACACACTATGAATCGTTCATTAAGCATTAGTATCTAGTGAATTCGTTATCTGTTAAGCATTAACTCTACATTAATAAACATTAGCAAGCAGTTTATAACTGCAGCTACACATGCTGTATTCTTGACTTATAACCACATTTATAATGTAATTAATAACTGTACTTTCATAATTTGTGACTGGTTGATTTTTCATTACTGAATTAAGTATTGCATTATTTACAAACCAGTTGTATTTAAGAGTAGTTGGAAGCTTTTAAGATCATTCAGAATGAGTTAGTAAATGATTAATAAACTGTTGAAATTAATATTTATATATCTTATTATTCAGGCATATAGTAATGGTTACTATGTATGTTAATAAATGCATCCAGTTTTGTGACCTAATCTAAAGTGAGGACTATGCTTTGTAAATCCCTTATGAATGACAATTACAGCCTCAGTATCAAATGAACAATACATCTTTGCAATCTAAAAAGTAAAATGACTGTAAAGTTTAAACATTGCTGAATAACAGGAGTGTCAAATATAACATGACATTAGATAAAATAATGCAATATAATAATAATTTAACAATATAATAGGATGCAATGTTGAAACTGCACAGTTATTTTATTTTAAGATTTATTTTTTATTTGAAGTACAGTTTTTTTTGTGGATTTTCAAATGAATAATGAAGTTTATGTTCTTTTTTCCTGTTTAGAACTGAGTACTTTAATTGTCATTTATAAGGGATTTATAAAGCATGAATAGTCCTAACTTTAGATTTGGTCACAAAACTGGATGAAGTTGAGTTAATAAAGCATTTATTAACAAACAAATTAACTAATAATATATGCCTGGATAATAAGTAATAATAATAGTTTATTAATTATTTACTAACTCATTCTGAATGATCTTAAAAAACAACCAGCTATGCTTAAATAACTGGTTTGTAAATAATGCAATACTTAATTTAGTAATGAAAAATAAATCATTAACAAATTATGAAAGTACAGCTATTAAGCGCATTATAAATGTGGTTATAAGTCAAGAATAGAGCATTTGTAGCTGCAATACAGCTTACTAACGTTTATTAATGTAGAGTTAATGCTTAACTAATAATTAATTCACTATTTGCTAACGCTTAATAAATGGTTTATAATGTGTAGTTATTATAAAGTGTTTCCGAAACGAAAAATACCAAAGCAAAAAGAACTGTTAATTATTTTAACGCTTTAAATTTTGTTTTTGAATGTGTAATTTTTTTCTTTATATATATATATATATATATTGTCTTTGTTTTGATGTCAATATAATGTTGTAATTGCCCTTGTATGTTCTGTGTTCTAAAATCGCAATAAAAAATTAAATAAATAAACAAAACAAAACCCAAAGATGACTATTTGTCCGCCATTGGATTTTTCACCTGCTGAAGATAATGTCAGCATAGATTAAGAGGATTATAAATGAGTTTTAGATGAAGCACAAATTAATAGTGTGGTCTCCACTGTTGGGCTAACTACTTAAAAAATGTAATGAGCTAAGCTATTAGCTATGCTACTTAAAATGTAGCTTAACTACACTAAAAGCAGTGTTGGGGAGTAACTAGTTACATGTAACGTCATTACGTAATTTAATTACAAAATAACTAACAGTAATTCGTTACAGTTACTGAGACAAAAATGTGTAATTAAATTACAGTTACTTATGAAAATGTTGAAGATTACAAATAGGGTTACGTCTAAAAATCTGGGATATTCATTAATTTTCCTTTCGGCTTAGTCCCTTTATTAATCAGTGGTCGCCACAGCGGAATGAACCGCCAACTTATCCAGCATATGTTTTACACAGTGGATGTCCTTCCGGCTGCAACCCATCACTGTGAATCTCATACTCATTTTTTTAGCCTACCCAATTCACCTATAACGGTGGACTGTGGGGGAAACCGGAGCACCCGGAGGAAACTCACGCGCACACAGGGAGAACATGCAAACTCCACACAGAAACGCCAACTGACCCAGCCGAAGCTCGAACCAGCGACCTTCTTGCTGTGAGGTGAACGTGCTACCTACTGCGTCGCCCAAATCTATGTTGAATAATAATAATCTGTTGCTTTGCCTGTTTTTGATACGCATTATGCCTTCTGCTAAGGCCATTTATTAAAGCACTGCTATTCTGCTATAACTATTTCTCAGTAGCGTGGTTACTTTCTAAATCAAATAGCTTTTCAGAAGCAAAGCTATATTTTTAGTCAAGTAGCGCAGTAGCGTCAACACAAGCTACATTTACCGATAGCGGATCTATAAGTGACGGCACCGGCATTTACAGAGCTGTGAGGCCGGTGTCTAGCCGATGAAAGTAAATCCATATGACGGCGAGAATAACGATTTCTTCTACCTGTTTTCTGGTAGTCGACAACAAACTTTTTGGTGCGTTACTGCCACCTCTCGCTCTGGTCGGTGATGTCGCCAACCAAGGCTAAGATGAGAAATTTGATTGATGGAAAGATGACTGAGGGAGAGGAGGTCTATATATATGTGTAGTTTACTGTAGTAAAGACTAACTATGGTAATTACTATTAGTTCATGATAGTTACTAATGATACTACATTATGTAGTGTAATTTATTAATAAAGAATTGTAAATATATATACAACATAATTCTCATTCCTAAATATTTCCCTTTACTATAAATAAAATCATATCACACGCACCCAAAGTGAAACTCCACCAACACTGTGGTGACGTCACATTCGCCGCGCACTCAAGTGAACTAGTGGATGTGTTGAGTATAAACCAGGCTATAAAGGGTTTTTTTTAGATGTTAGTAACAGTATTGTTAGTATTTAAGATATCTATAATCCAGTGTGCTTCAAAACAATGACAACATTGAAAAATAAAATGCTATTGGCTGTTTTTATAAAAAGGGAGGAGCCACACTATGTCCTGCCCTTTCTTCGTGTTTTGGTTGAGATTACGTCAAGCATTGAATAAAAATGCACATTTTAAAGCACTTCATGGGACCTTTAACAGTCACACAAACACGTCAAGCATGTGTTGGTATTGAAAAACAATAGAAAACTAGCACACTGGAAGTGATAAGCACGTTCAGATAGTGAGCCACAACTGAAGCTTGAGATCCAAAATCCAAATCCAAATGGGCAAACTTTGTTTCAGATCTTCAATGAAACCAAATTTCAGCTCTGAAACAGAGTCACTGGTTAGTTTGAAATGTCACAGGCTTTAATTAGCAGTTCATTGAGGCACATCGCTCACACCGACTGCTTTCTGACACCAAGACTCTATTTTCAATAAGCACAATGTCTCTATGCTGCCTGGAAAACCGGCTCGGTGTACAGTTTGTTCTCCATCACATCTCCAAGAGCTTTCCAAATACATTAATTTTCTATCAGTTTAGTTTCTTTTTTTATTAGGGGTCTCCACAGAGGAATGAACTGCCAACTATTCCAGCATGTTTTTCTCAGCAGATGCCCTTCCAGCCGCAACCCAGTACTGGTAAACACCCATACAATCTAGCCTTAACACACACACATACACCACGGCCAGTTTAGTTTACCCAATTCACATATAGCGCATGTGTTTGGACAAACCGGAGCACCCGGAGGAAATCCACAGCAACACGGGGAGAACATGCAAACTCCACACAGAAACGCCAACTGGGTCAGCCGGGGCTCAAAGCAGCGATACGAAATGAATTTAATTAAATTAAACACAACACATTCTAATAACATATATTGTAAAACTTCTTTAGAATCGAAATGATAATAACCATAATTATGTTTCAAAATAGCAGAACCTTTCAGGCTGTTTATAATAAGTCTGTGTGAAGGAGTTTCGCATGACACAAGCTCGTTATAAGTACTGGCAGCGCTCGGAAGACTAAACCATTTCAGTCGCAGGGGTGTTTAGGAACCCAGCGCCTCTCAGAGCAGCAAAACGCGCGATGACCGAGCGGGATTTCTCCGCTTGTGCACGGCTGTCCTCCACTTCAGACAACAGAGACCCGAAACACAACTCTCTGATAAAACTGTACTGCAGGAATGGAGGATTTCATCTCCGGATCCAACCCAGCGGGACGGTGGACGCGAGCCGACAAGACAACGACATTCACAGTCAGTAATTTATAGAGTCATTTGAAATTGAGGTAAAGGTAGTATATATTTACACGCTCGGACTTTCTCCTCAATAATACAATTTCACAAAAAAATATTCTTGCAAATTCTAGGTTGTGAAATATTAGCAGCCAATGACTATCAAAGTACAATACAGGCAATTAAATAGCGCTAATTCTGTTTTCAAGTCGTCTACTTACATTTGATTTCAGACCGAAGTACCATGGTAAACAATAAAGGGAACATGTCACTTAACGAATGTGGGAATATACAACCAACTTTACCTCAATCCAATAAAAGCCATTTATAAAGTGAGGCTAAACAAAGAGCAAAATGTAATGAATTATATCAATATTACTCTATACTGACGTGGATTGGTTGTTTCTATGAATTTATGGTGTAGATGCATGTGCAATGAAAATAATACTATGGTAATTTATAGTGTTTTCAAACCATACTACAGTAAAGTACTTAAGGCAATACTAATAATATAAACAAATTACCCAGTACTGTTTTGAACCACACTACACTACCTGACAAAAGTGTTGTCACCTATCCAAGTTTTAGGAACAACAAATAATAACTTCTTTGTTGATCATTTGGTATAAGAAGTGGCTTATATTAAAGGCAAAAGCCTCTAGATTACGCTTATTTGACCAAAATAAAATATATTCATGCCTGATTTTTAATGATTTCATTAGGACAGTAAGGTCTGACTTTGCTTAGACAAAAGTCTAATCACTAAACAGAAATAATGTCCAGAATATAATATAAAGTCATGCTGCAGTAAAAACAGAATGAATATTGTGTCTGACTCCATCATGAGCTTGGAGGACTGCATCCATACATCTCTGAATGACTCAAATCACGCATTAATAAAGTCATCTGGAATGGCAAAGAAAGCGTTCTTGCAGGACTCCCAGAGTTCATCAAGATTCTTTGGATTCATCTTCAACGCCTCCTCCTTCATCTTACCCCAGACATGCTCAATAATGTTCATGTCTGGGGACTGGGCTGGCCAATCCTGCAGCATCTTGACCTTCTTTGCTTTCAGGAGCTTTGATGTGGAGGCTGAAGTATGAGAAGGAGCGCTATCCTGCTGAAGAATTGTCCCTCTCCTGTGGTTTGTAATGTAATGGGCAGCACAAATGTCTTGATGCCTCAGGCTGTTGATGTTGCCATCCAATCTGCAGATCTCTCGCACGCCCCCATACTGAATGTAACCCCAAACCATGATTTTTCCTTTACCAAACTTGACTGACTTCTCTGAGAATCTTGGCTCCATGCGGCTTCCAGTAGGTCTTCTGCAGTATTTGTGATGATTGGGATGCAGTTCAACAGATGATTCATCCGAATTTTACCTTCTGCCACAAGTCAAGTTATTATTTGTTGCTCTTACAACTGGGATCGACGACAAGACTTTTGTCAAGTAGTGTATAGTTTTACTGTATATGTAATACTTTGTTAATGAATGCTATGTCATAGCAGAATTAACTATAGTGCTACTGCAGTATAAACTATAGTGAACTGATAAACTGCAGTATTGTATAGTATCATATTCCCTATAGTTGTAGAAACTAGTATTGGGTCATTTGTTTATAGTTGTCATGATGTTACTATACCAATTATAGATTTTATTATAAATTACTATAGTACTTTTTTATGTGGGAATGCAATAATTACAACCATGATGATCATGATGAAATACTAAAGTAATTTCCATAGTGTTTTTTAACCATATACAATAGTAAAGTGTATTATACTGTATAAATTATAGCATTTACAACATTCTTAGTGACTACTATGCCATACTGTAGTATTGACTACTGTATAGTGAACTGATAAACTGTAATAAATACTGTAGTATACTTTAGTTTTTACTACTGTAAACTGTGGTAATTTGTTTACTCTAGTTGTTGTATTACCATGGTAAGTAGAATCACTACAGCAAACCAATTCAAGTACTTTACCGTAGTATACAGTAGTTCAACAATATAGTATTGTGAATTTACTAAAGATTTATTTTATACTGATATATAAGTATTACTGTGTTGTTATATGACAGCTCTTTTGAAGGTAAAAGCAGTGAAAGCAGGAGTTGTGGCCATCAGAGGTCATGAGACTGGACTATACCTTGCAATGGACAAATGTGGAAGACTTTATGGCACTGTGAGTTCATATATATTTATATACCGCGACCTTCTTGCTGTGAGGCGATCGTGCTACCCACTGCACCATTGTGATGCGCAATGTTATTATTATTATTATTTATTATTATTATTATTATTAATACTTATCATAATAGTAATTATTATTATTATTAATTAATATTAGATAATATCGTTAATAATACTTATTAATCTTTATTAATAATTATATATATATAGTACAATATTTTGCTGATATATAGAAGTTTCGAAATGATAAAAATAATCACCTTTAAAGTTATCAAATTAAGTGCTTAGCAATGCGCATTGTTTACCAACAATCTTAATTGATTTTAGTTAATAATTAAAAAAAAATTTGATCCATATAGTGTATTTTTGGCTATTGACAAAACTATACCCACACAGCATAAGACCATATTTTGTACTACAGGGTTACAAATGCTAATGGCTACAAATGAAAACCTTTACTGATTTGAATAGTTTAACGGGCACCTATTATGTAAAAATCCCTTTTATACGGGGTCTAAACACAGTTGTGTGGCAGCAGTGTGTGGATATATCCAGCCTCTAATTGTAAACATTTATTAATTGCATGTTTTATAACCAGACTTGATAAAAACAGTCTGCAGAAACACTTTGATTGACATTCTGCCTTTGTATGTGCCATCAGAGGGGGAAAGCCCCGCCCACTAGTGACCATCTCTTTCTCATTAGCATACGACTTCAGTCTTGTTTTTGAATCTGCCGCTATGCTGACACACAGGCATTTGTAGCTCCGCCCTCTTTTGAAAATCTCATTTAAATTTAAAGCAGGTGTCACCAAAACAGCACAATTAGGATCAACGTCTAAAAGGGACAGTTTCAGAGAGTTATAAAACGTTACTTGTGTGGTATTTTGAGCTGAAACTTCACTCGCACACACACACACATACACACACACACACTCACATAGGGACATCAGAGACTTATTTTAGATCTTGTAAAAAGGGGCATAATAGGGCCTCTTTAAAGTGCAGCTGTTTGTTTTTGTAAATGATGTGCTGATCTTTGTGTCAGGCTGTGCTGAATGAAGAGGGTTTCTTCATTGAGAAGATGGAGGAGAATCACTACAACACGTACCGTTCGCAGAGATATCAGGACAATGGAGACTGGTTTGTGGGCATCAGAAAGAACGGGCGGACAAAAAACGGCTCCAAAACACACAAGGGCCAAAATGCAGTTTACTTTCTACCGATTTCAGTGGATGTCAGCATACAGTAACGTTCAGCTCAGAAAAGAGCCTCCATTCAACACAAGAACTATAAAGGATTGCAAATACCAAAAATAAATGTGGAGACAGTGCTTAGTTAGCTATTACATCTTTATGTGAAATTGGTCATTGGAAAGTAGTTCAATATTATGTTTAAATATTGTTGAATTTAGAATTATTTGCGATTTCTTTTTTTTTTAAATAGTTTCCAAATTATGTTAAACAGAGCGAGGAATTTTTCACAGTATTTCCTATAATATTTTTTCTTCTGGAGAAAGTCTTATTTGTTTTATTTCTGCTAGAATTAAAGCAGTTTTTAATATTTTTAAACCAATTTTAAAGGGCACCTATGGTGAAAAATCTACTTTTCAAGCTGTTTGGACAGACATATGTGTAGGTATAGTGTATAGAGCGTCATATTGGGCTGATATAAACACACACAGTCCTTTTTTTTCAATTTAACAACAAAAAAACGGTGGACCAATTGGAGCAGTTTTGAGATCGACCGCAACTTGATGTAGGAGTGCGGTCCCCCCGCCCACCAATATTGATTGACAGGTGCGCATTACCATATCCTCAGTATGTTGCTTCACGTCCGCCATTTTCAGCGTGTGAGTCAAAGCGACGGCACCAAAGAAACACCCTTGCTCTATTTTTAAATGTAAGGCTCATTGGGCTCAACATTCACAATCGCTCTCCTCGCCGCCAGTGTTTGTGAGTTTTGGTGAGTTTGCATACATGTGTACTTTTCATTGTGTCTTCCATAAACTTCAGTGGTTTGCATTTCCCGCGGTCACAGAAGCTCCCTGACATCTTAACTAAGTGCAGCTGGAAATCGTGAGCGTGTTGCTTCACGTGCGCGTCCCTCCATTGGAAATAATTAACTAATGTCTCAGCGCCATGCATTTTGCGGTGTCGTAGATAAAAGTGAGGACCGGGAAGGTGTTGTGGATGAAAGTGAGGACCGGGGGGTTCGCTCACTATTCTGCCGCCTAGGTCGCCTCTATGGACGCGCTGGCCCTGCTCAGGAGCTCGGCGACAAGCAGCGTCGCACCACGCAGCGGCATGCATTTCTGAATTCTAAACACAAGTTTCTATCAGAGGACACACACCGGCACCGCAAGTGTGTGATACTTTCAACTGTCATGTGCGCGCCGTGTCGCAGTGCATCCAGTGTGATGCCCTTCAGTCAAAGTTAATTCAGTGTGCTTGGTTATTAG
>CAIGQZ010001206.1:1755024-1774618 GCA_903798205.1 Danio tinwini | reverse complement strand
GATTGATGTAAGTTGAGATGACTAGAAAAGTTAATTTAAGTCAACAACAAAAAAGTTAAGGCAACTAGAATTGTATTTTTCAGTGTATAGTCTGGCTGGAGAGTGAATTAATACACCAGGGTCAACAATAGAGTCTTGGGTGACTGTATAGCCCACCTCTTTCTCCAATTATCACAGAGTTCAAATTGGGGGAAGGGTTTCCATTCAAGAAAAACTAAAATGGGGGAAGGGGCATGTGGGGTGAGGGCACTTGGAAAGGGAAGCAGTATGTGTTGTTTCAGGTGGCCTAAGTTGCAGGCTTCCAGCTGGCCTCAGGAAGTGGCCCTTGAGGGCGGTATTGGCAGCTCATTAGCAAAGATCAAAGCAATGCACTTCCTCCTGGGTAAACTTGCTCTACCCAGCACCCTCCGATATCCCTCAGTGCTAATCTGATTGATATGCAGACAATAGGGTTAATTAACAGAATGCACACAGATAAAATTCTTCACTCCAATAAATTACGTGTGGAGGACAACTTAATTGTTTTATGTTTAATCCACTTAAATTTATAAAAACTAATAAGTCAAGCAAATTTGTTCATGTTGTCCCAACAAATCGATTGTGTGGAACTCAACATTTTTCACAGTGTTGGACGTACACTGCAAAAACAAAAAATGGTTCACTTAATTATATTTTTTGGTCTTGTTTCTACACTGTAAAAAAATATGCTGGATTCCATACAATGCCCCAATGTTAATCATTTTTTACAAATGTTGTTGGATTGAGCGTGAAGCAGTTCAAACTTAAGAATTGTGTTGTTTTATCTCACTTTTACATTATAAATACGTACCCCTGTATACAGATTATAAAAACGTCCCAGGACCTACGTTTTTTTTTTGCAGTTTTTGTTTTCGCGAGTCCACCAGAGGCCGCTGTGTACGCTTTTGCAGATCTCAAATTTCTCTCATGAGTGCCATTCACACCTGCTGTTCTGGCGTAAATCCACCAGGGGGCACTGTCGACCGACCGACTGACTGACTGACTGACCGACAATCCCTGATTGTGTTTTCAAAAGCACCATTTGACCAATGCCCACCCACGTCCTGAAATTCAACCGGCAGTGTTTTCAAAAGCAATCCAGAAAAAGAAAAGCCCTCACAGCTGCCTGATTTTTACCATGTTTTCTGATCTTCCCACATTCTAACCTTATTATTCACCTGTTTATTTTATTTTTTGCTCGGGACAGATAATGCTGATCCACTGTGTTTATTTGGAACCATTATTTGTCATACTAGAACCCCATCATCGCAATCAGCTCCTCTTTGTATCTAAAGTCTGCCAGCGTACGTGGTGAGCTACTGAGCATACTGGTAACAGCAGAAAAGCCGTCCACATGGAGGTAAGTGGTCAGCTAATAGCACGAAAAGAAACAGAAGTTGTAGGCAGCATCATACCGCCCCATAGCATTCATTTTAAGATGAAATGCAGCCATATGTACCTCTGGCTACATTTAGTTCAATTTACCTTTATTTGTATAGCGCTTTTACAATGCAGATTGTGTCAAAGTAGCTTCACATGGAAGATTATAATGAATGTAAACAGTGTCAGTTCAGTTTTCAGTGTTTAAGTTCAGTTTAGTTTAGCTCAATTCAGTGTGGTTTAATAATCACTACTGAGAGTCCAAACACTGAGAAGCAATTCCATTGATGCGCAGCTCTACAGGTCCATGCAAGCTAGCGACATCGGCAAGGAAAAAACTTCACCAATTGGCGAAAGTGAAAAATTTAAAAAACCTTGAGAGAAACCAGGCTCAGTTGGGCACGACCATTTCTCCTATGACCAAACGTCTTGTGCACAGCTGCAGTCTAGGCGCCGGAAGCTGGAGAATGCTTAACCTTAGTGAAGACTCGTCTGTCCTTGGAGCGTCACAGGAATCAGTCTCATGCTCTCCACTCGTCCATGACCACAACAGCAGCTGCTCAGGATAGGGCCTGGTCCAGGATTATGAAACCTTGGGATCATCTCGTTGCTAGTCTTGGATCGCATTAGTGGTGCTGCATAGTCTGAGGGCCTCAAGATGAGTATTCCCAGGTGGAAATAATTCATAATTCATGCTCTCCAGAAATGTATAGAGAGGTACGTTTTCAGAATGAGCCTGTGTTGCGTCTTAAATAAGTAGTTTGAACAAGCAGCAAAAGCCATTTTTTTTGAGTGTATACTTTAAGCATTTTCTAGACAAAAATAATTAGCAAAATAATCTTGTTTTTCTGTTTTACATAAAATTACTTTGTTTACCGCATTTTGCTAGTTTTATACGATGACCGAGAGAGCCTAACGTGCTGCAATTTAAGAAAACAGATGCAATTACAAAAAATGCCAGCAAATTAAGAAAAGATCTTCATTCGTTTGACAGCATACGTGCTGCAAATCCTCACATTGCATACACATTAAATAAAGTGCGCTTCATTTTCCCACAACACAAACAAATTAATGAAGTGTGCTGCATTTTCTAACAACGCAAACAATTTATGAAAATGCGCTGCATTTTTTCACAACACAAAAAGAACGGAATGCAACAGAAATGTTTCAAGGGGACCCAAAAACGTGACGGATGCTTCTGTATCGAGACTATTATGGAGTGGTACATTACGGAGATGGTACGGGTTGGTACAGGTCACCTTTATCAGGCTTGTGTTTCCACCAATGGTGCACTTTTGGTGGGCGTGGTGTACGACAGAAAGTTTTAGATGACGTCATTCTCACTCGAGGAAATGTGAAAAGCTGTACAGGTCGTTCACATATATGAGAAGCACTTTTCACGAAACAGATACTTTACACACATAAATACTTGCGTATAAATGTTCATTAACTAATTTTATTGGCTGATGCTGCTATGATAATCGCATCAGCCCCAACTTCACGCCCTCTGTCAAGCATTGACGCTGAAGCCCCATGTGCAAGTCCCTCCTGCTCATCAATTATTAATGCTGAAGAAATAAATAACCGGAGTAATGTGTGCAATCTTTCCCTTCATCATTCGGAAAAAGTGCTGTCTCACAGGAAGTGGTCTGCTGATGGGGACGCGGAGCTTATTTTAGCCCGTAGCTTGTCAACAAAGGCCTCCTTGGGACGCATAATGCTGATCCATCGTGCTTTGCTTGGTGCAGCATTGCTGATTCAGGTCTCAAATATAGCTCCCGCTGTTTGGTGACTCCATGATGCACTACTAATGAAGGTCAGGCCTTCTCATGTCAACAAGGAGCGCTGAGGGCAGCACAAAGATTGACCTCCTGCTTTGCCACCCAACTGCACAGATTGTTATTATATAGCCCGATGCCTAACACTTTATGATTACTGCATGAACAACAAATGAACAGTCTACATGATTCTTTAACACTTTATTTGAATGGGGATGTTCATAAGACTGTCATTAAGCCTTTATAATAATGACATGACACTGCTTTGCCACCCATCTGCACCGGTATTATAGCCCAATGCCTAATAATAACACTATGATCACTGCATGAGGAACAAATGAACAGTCTATATGATTCAGTAACACTTTATTTAAATGGGGGTGTTCATAAAACTGTAATAAAAAACCTTTATAATCATGACATGACACTGCTTTGCCACTCATCTGCACTGACATTATAGCCAAATGCATAATGGTAACACTTTATAATTACTGCTTGAGGAACAAATGAACAGTCTATATGATTTGATAACACTTTATTTGAATGGGGGTGTTCATAAGACTGTCATTAAAACTTTATAATCATGATATGAGATTGCTTTCCCACCCTACTGCACTATTATTACAGCCCAATGCCTAATGGTAACACTTTAAGGTTACTGCATGAGCAACAATTGAACAGTCTATATGATTTGCTAACACTTTACTTGAAGAGGTGTTCATAAGACTGTCGTTAAACCCATATAATCATGACATGACACTGCTTTGCCACCCAACTGCACTGGTATTATAACCCAATTCCTAATGGTAACACTTTATGATTAATGCATGATGGACAAATAAACAGTCTATAAGATTCGGTAACACTTTTTTTTGAATGTGGGTGTTCATAAGAGTGTCATTAAACCTTTATAATCATGACATGACACTGCTTTGCCACCCATCTGCACCGGTTTTATAGCCCAATGCCTAATGATAACACTATGATCACTGCATGAGGAACAAATGAACAGTCTATATGATTTGGTAACACTTTTTTTGAATGAGGATGTTCATAAGACTGTCATTGAACATTTATAATCAGGACATGACACTGCTTTGCCACCCATCTGCACCGGCATTGTAGCCCAATACCTAATGATAACACTTTATGATTACTACTTGAGGGACAAATATGATTCAGTAACACTTTATTTGAATGGGGGTGTTCATTAGACTGTCATTAAACCTTTATAATCATGATATGACATTTCTTTCCCACCCAACTGCACCGGTATCACAGCCCAATGCCTAATAGTAACACTTTATGATTACTGCATGAGCAACAAATGAACAGCCTATATGATTTGGTAACACTTTACTTGAAGAGGTGTTCATAAGATGGTCATTAAACCTTTATAATCATGACATGACCCTGCTTTGCCACCCATCTGCACTGATATTATAGCCCAATGCCAAAAGGTAACACTTTAAGGTTACTGCATGAGCAACAAACGAACAGGCTATATTATTTGGTAACACTTTGCTTAAAGAGGTGTTCTTAAAACTGTCATTAAACCCTTATAATCATGACATGACACTGCTTTGCCACCCAACTGCACTGATATTATAGCCCAATTCCTATTGGTAACACTTTATGATTACTGCATGACGAACAAATAAACAGTCTATAAGATTCAGTAACACTTATTTTAAAGCGCTGTCATTAATATATATATATATATATATATATATATACCTCCTGGGACGTATTTGGTGCTCTCCAGAAATGTATATAGGGGTATGTAATCAGAAAGAGCCTGGGTTAGAGTAATGACACTTTAAATCAACCCAGGCTCATTTTGAAAACGTAGTCCTGTGGACGTTTCTGGAGACCACGAAATACGTCCCGGGAGGTACGTATTTTTGCAGTTTTTGCTTTCGCAAATCCGCGAGAGACCGATGTGTGCGCTTTTTCATATCTCATAAATGACTGACCGAAAGAATGACTGACTGGCCGGCCGACCAATCGACTAACCCACCCTCCGCCTTCCCTAAACACAACCAATTTTATCGATTGACCTGGTATACAAAAGCCGTACAGAAAAATAAAAACCCTCGTCTGATTTTTACCATGGTTTTGAATTTTACAGCATTCTCACCCTGTTATTTACTTGTTTATTTTATTTTTTGGATTCTGTTTTTGTCTTGCCTGGTTTCTAGAACCGCTCTTCCCTGGAATCGAACCCCTTTGTCGTCGTTGTGGTCAGCTGCTCTTTGCGTCTCAAGTCCGAGCTAATGGGACAACCTGGTTGCGGCGGGAAAACCCTCCACACAAGGTGAGCGGTCAGCTGGTGAGCGGGAATAGGAACAGTGTCATACCGCCCCATAACGTTTGTTTAAAAAAATGAAATAAACCCATACGCACCTCCGGCTACATAATTTGGAGTCTCCAGAAATGTCTACGGGACTACGTTTTCAGAATGAGCCTGGGTTGCTTTAAATGAGACATTTTAATAATAAATACAATTTGTTTCACTGAAAATGTGATCAGAAAAATATTCATGGCACAATTATAATGGCCTTATGACAATCATCAAAACAATCACGACAATTAAATAATGTCATTACAATTTAAGTCAATGGGGCAAAAACAATCACAAATATAATTAAATAGTAATAAATTTGCCCAGAAGATATTGTTGACTTTTGGAAAATTTTCAAAGCATTTTCCCAAAATATGCGTCAAAATAAGATTTGTCACCAAAAATCAGTCCATTTGCTGAAACAAAGAGAAAGCTGTGGCCAAATTAGTGAATGAAAACATCCCCAACAGCACACAAGGGTTCACCATTAATAGAATGAACTAACCCAGAATTTTACAGCAATTAAAAAAAAGCATCAACATAAAAGCTAATTTAAAAATACAAAATTATAATAACCTCGATTGCTGCAACATGTAATTGTCTAATTAAAATACAGTCAAAGAAAATTACAGTGTAAGCAGGGAATACTACTAAAGGATGCTATACTCTGTCTAGATAAGATCAGGTTGTTTGACGAGACGAATGGTTGACATGTAATTACAGGTCTCGCACATTTCTTTTGATTCTTTCCAGTTCTGCAAGCCAAAAACCAGCTGCTGTCACAGGAAGTGGGAACTTCATCTAAGTCAAAACACCCACATTAAAAGACAGAAAAACACAATATGCTCTGATCTGGAGTTTGAGAGACATGCTTCGGCAAACATTTTCACTTATCATCCAGTCTGAAACCAATTAAAGGGTTTGTTCACTCAAAAATAATTCTGATAATTTTGTTATTATTTACATGTACTGAGACCTTCGTTCAGATCACAAATTAAAATTGTTTAGATTAAATTTTATTTATATTATGCAGAAGGACAACAAAAGGAACCAAAAATATTGTCAAAACCTTCAACGTGACGTTAACAAACACTTTTGCCCAAACAAACTGTAGAAATGACTTCGGTACAAAGGTTACTGAAGTCATTTTTTCTACAGTTTGTTTGGTGCGCAAAAGTGTTCGTTAACGTCACGTTGAAGGTTTTGACAATATTTTTAGTTCCTTTTGAAATCAGAATTATTAGCCCCCCTTTAAATTTTTTTCTTTTTTAAATATTTCCCAAATGATGTTTAACAGAGCAAGGACATTTTCACAGTATTTCTGATAATATTTTTTCTTTTTGTAGAAAGTCTTATTTGTTTTATTTCAGCTAGAATGAAAGCAGTTTTCAATTTTTTAGAACCATTTTAAGGTCAATATTATTAACCCCTTTAAGCTAGATTTTTTCAATAGTCTACAGAACAAACCATCATTATACAATAACTTGCCTAATTACCCTAACCTGCCTAGTTAACCTAATTAACCTAGTTAAGCCTTTAAATGTCACTTTAAGCTGTATAGAAGTGTCTTGAAGAATATCTAGTCTAATATTATTTACTGTCATCATGGCAAAGATAAATTAAATCAGTTATTAGAGATGAGTTATTAAAACTATTATGCTTAGAAATGTGTTGAAAAAAATCATCACTCTGTTGAACAGAAATTGGAGAAAAAATAAACAGGGGGTAAATATATATATGTATGTATGTATTAGATTAAATTCGATTTATATTAACAGACAACAAGGTGTTGTGAAATTTCAAAGTCCCCAAAAGGAGCCAAAAATATTGTCAAAACCTTCTAAGTGACTTGAACTGTAATTGAAGCTCCAAGAACAGTTTTCCGCACAAAACGACTGTAGAAATGACTTTGTTTACCTTTGTACACACCTTTGTGTATATAGATTAAAACAGATTTATATTAACAGACACAAGGGATGTTTTTTAAGTCCAGAAAAGGAACCAAAAGCATTGTCAAAACCATCAACATGACTTAAACTATAGTCAAAGCTCCAAGAACACTTTTGTGCACCAATCAAACTGTAGAAATGACTTTGGTCACCTTTATAACTGTATATATATATATATATATATATATATATATATATATATAAAAAAATATATATATACAAAAAAAATTCTGTGCACCAAACAAACGGGGAAATTGTATCTTTTGTACTCTATTTAGCTGTATCAAATACCGGTGCATGTTGACCATGGAAAATACAACATTCGTGTGATGCTCTGCTGACTATAATTGTAATTCATCATGCTTTTTGTATTAAACAAGCACTCGTAAAACCTGAGGAAGAACAGAAAACATTGGTAAAAAATGTATTTTTTTAAGTTTTTTTGGTGCACAAAAGTGTTCTTGGAGTTAAAGTCACATGAACTGTTTGTTTTTGTTTTTTAGTTTGTGCATCTCTGGGACTGTTGCTGTCTACACTGAACAAAATGATTCATTGGATTTACCTTTTTTAACATAAGTGGTTGCAAACTATTTATTCATTCATTTTCTTTTTGGCTTAGTCCCTTTATTAATCTGGGGTCACCACAGCGAAATGAACCACCAACTTATCCAGCATTTGTTTTACACTCGAACCAGCGACCTTCTTGCTGTGAGGCGATTGTGCTACCCACTGCACCACCGTGCAACTATTTACATGGGCTGAATTTACCAAATAACAAAATAAATGTAGTAATGTTCAACTTAATTTATTTGAATTCAGCCCATGTAAACTGTTTGCAAATGCTTACCTCAAAAAAAGCTAGTATATTCAATTAATTATTTTTTTTTCAGTGTAAAAGTGATGTTAAAGAAAGGTAAAGTAAAAGAAAGGTAAAGTAAAGTAAAGGTAAAGTAAAGTAAAATACAATAAAGGTCAAGCAAAAGAAAGGGTGACGCAGTGGTGCAGTAGGTAGTGCTGTCGCCTCACAACAAGAAGGTTGCTGGTTCAAGCCTCGGCTGGGTCAGTTGGCGTTTTTGTGTGGAGTTTGCATGTTCTCCCTGCGTTCGCGTGGGTTTCCTCCGGGTGCTCCGGTTTCCCCCCACAGTCCAAAGACATGCAGCATCCGCAGTGTAAAACATGTGCTGGCTAAGTTGGCTTGGCTGTGGCGACCCCGGGTTAATAAAGGTGAAAAGAAAATAAATAAAGGAAAGGAAAGTCAAGTAATTGAATTTAAAGTAAAAGAAAGGTAAAGTGATGTAAAGGTAAAATAAAGTAAAAGGAAGGTAAAGTGAAGTGAGGTAAAGTAAAAAGAAGGTAAAGGAAAATAAAGGTAAAGTAAAAGAAAGCTACAGTAAAGTAAAATAAAAGTAAAATAGAGGTAAAGTAAAAAGAAGGTAAAGTGAAGTAAAGTAAAGTAAAAAGAAGGTAAAGTAAAATAAAGGTAAAGGAAAATAAAGGTAAAGGAAAGTAAAGTAAAGTAAAGTAAAGTAAAAAGAAGGTAAAGTAAAATAAAGGTAAAGTAAAATAAAGGTAAAGTAAAGTAAAGTAAAGTAAAGTAAAGTAAAAAGAAGGTAAAGTAAAATAAAGGTAAAGTAAAATAAAGGTAAAGGAAAATAAAGGTAAAGGAAAATAAAGGTAAAATAAAGTAAAGTCTTTCCAGTGCCTGTATGATCCCTGTGTTTGGGACAGTGGGGTCCTGCAGTGGGTCCAGTGGGGAGGGGCGTCTACTATGAGGGAACGGCGGCGCGTGGAATGTCCAGAATGCTGGAGTCCTGAATGGCAGCTCCACGCCCCCAGCAGCAATTCACGCTTCAGCGCTGGTTTGTCCCGTGGGTGAGAGTTCAGGGCCGCTCCTGTCAGTCCTCTGAAGAAGGGTCAAAGGTCATCATCTTACCCAGAGCTCGGCTTTCCTCTCGCTATCCGCAGGGGACCAGAAGGGCCTTCATTTTCTTCCCACAGAGGGCCCACATCTCCAAAGGGTTGCATTCTCTGCATAGATAGATCCCTCACACAAGCTCCTTCCTGTGGGCTCGGCTTGAGCTGCGGGACCCCCCAATTGGCCACAGCTTGCTGCTGCTGCTGCTTTTTACATCAGGTTGCTACACTGCTGTCAAAATATCTGCTAATGAACAGTCTCCATATTTTAGTGTGCAGTGTTTTCGGTTTATTTACGCATGTGAATTGCGTTATGGGGTGTTGATCTCTGCTCAGTCCACTTTTGATGTTGAGAATTCAACTCTACAGTTTAACAAAGAGACTTTTCCACAACTTTTTTATTGCTTTTTTAATATTCAATCTCACCAGCATTGTTTCCATCCAAAAATACGAAATACATTTATGCGCTAAACTGGGATATCGCATAAAAGACGTGCGAATAAAGCAGTGTTTCCATCCAACGAGTCAAAGAGAACAAAATCGCCACTTCCTGATCAACTGGCGCTAAATATCAAGAGGAAAAACTGAATTGACTGTGATAGGAGAAGCTGCGTGAATCTTTTCCTTGTTTAATAAAGCACTTGCGCCTCAGAAGACGATGCGGACATGCAATGAATGCAAGGTGGCAACAACAGAAATCAGTCAGAGGCACTTAAAAAATATGAAAAATTGTAAAAAGCCTTTATTCACATGGCTATATCGTATAAAAACCTACGCGTATCGGCAAAAAAAATTCATCAGGGCAACAGTGATCAGGTGTGTCTAGAGTCTCATTTAAGTACTACGGTCACATGACTCATTTAAATATCTCAACTACACTCAAATAATGTAACAAACAAGGTCAACTAGCATCATCATGAATTCAGCATTGATAGAGGGGAACATATATACGCATATACACAAACACAGACATACACATGCATATATATATAAAATATATACATAGAAAATATACCAACATATGCACAAATATATATATATATATATATATATATATATATATATGCTTAAACATGGCATGTACATACATATAATATATACATCCATACAAACACATATATACACATGCACATATATAAACATACACATACGTGCACACATAAGAATGCATATACAAACACATATATAAATTCAATAATAAATCATGGAAATCTGTAGAATATCTATAGAAAATCTGTTTCACAAAAACGAAAAATCTAATTCGCCATTTTAACCTGGAAATCTAGTAGCTTTTAATGTAAAGATCCAAAAAAGCCTCCGTTTTAATCTTTTTATCCTGTCTCCTCCTCTTGTAGAATTATGAATATGTTTTATACCAACTATTTTTAATGAACTGGGATTGCCGTGACCATAAGTTTTATAGTGTAAGGCCAGCGGATATTGTGGATTGCAGGTACGTATTGTGTTTTTAGTCATTCCTATATAGAAACATCCGCACGGACATTCTAGTCGATATACAACGATTGTGGTATTGCAATTAATAAGTGAACTGATCTTAAATTCACGACCTGATGATGAATCTCTAAACATGTTCGTCTTAATTATGTAAATGATTGCAATTACCACATCTGTAGTTTCCTGTTGTTTGACTTAGCCAAGTATTAGTCTTCTTAGTGGAGAGATGACTTCTCACAAGTTTATCTTGAATAGTTGGAGCTTTTCGGAATACAATAGAGGGGGATACAGGTAAAACTTCCCTGAGATGGGGATCACTCATTAGGATATTCCAATTATTTTTACAATTCTCTTGATTCTGAATGCGTGGTGGCGTTTGAAGGCGCGAGACACAGAGGACAGATGCTCTTGACAGTTTTAGTGGTAATTAATAATATAACAACACTAATACTGAAAACTGACCAAAACAACATTTCAGATGGTTTACAATGTGCTCAGCCTGCTGGTTTATCCATTCGCACACATTTTTATCATCACATGATCTCTTAAAACAAAATCACGTGACCTTTTTTAATGCGCATACTAGAAATTGTGCGATAAAAGTGTTTCCATCGTAGCTTATGTGCATCTTTTCTTATCGAATAAAAAGTGTATCCTCAGTTATGCACGTGTTTTTATGTGCATTTTCAAAAGTTTTGCGCATCTCGTTGTTTCCATCAACCGTTTTTTAATGCGCAGATCCAAAACGTGCATAAAAATAGGTGGATGGATATGTAGCTACTGACATACAAATATGCTCCAACAAACACTTACACAAAAGTTAACAATAAAAGATACAATATATAAACAATACCAACACAGGCTCATTCTGAAAACATAGCCTTATTTACATTTCTGAAGGTCGCAAATTATATAGCCAGAATTACGTATGGCTGCATTTCGACTTTAAAACGAACGTTCCTTTTCACGCTGCCAGCTGACTGCTTACCTCCGTGTAGACGGCTTTTCCGCTGTTCCAGTAGCTCGCTACGTTTGTCTGAGGATTTGAGATGCAAACTGTGATGACGGGGTTTGAGTCTAATGAAGAACAGTTCCAGTACTAGTTCCAATAGACATTGATAATAGCACAATTCTTCCCTCTGTGCAGGTAAAGAGTTTGGGTGTCATCTTGGATAGCCCGCTGTCATTTAAAGGTCACATCAATAATATTACACGTACTGCATATTTCCACCTGCATAATATACTTATACATAATATAGTTTCTCATAACCACTTGTTACTTTCTCATCACCACTTGTACACAGTACCTTATAACCTGTATATTTACAGCATAGCTGTACATACAACTCAACATCCAGATCTTTTTGACTGACTGCATCTCTGTTTAATGTTTATTGCCTTTTCTTTCTTGTATTTCATTTTGTGTTGTCACTTGTCACTTTATGTACACTGGAAGCTTCTGTTGCCAAAACAAATTCCTTGTGTGTGTGAAGCACACTTGGCAATAAAACTGATTCTGATTCTGATATCACTCGTCTCCGCCCTTCTCTTACAACCAACAACACAGCAATTCTTATCCACTCATTAGTTACTTCACGTCTTGTCTACTGTAATGCACTTCTTTCTGGGCTTCCTTCTAAACTTCTCCATAAACTCCAACGGATTCAGAACCATGCAGCTCGTGTCAACTCTAGGACTCCATCTCACGAGCATTGTCACAACACTTCTATATCATCTTCACTGGCTTCCGGTAAAGTTTCGTATTGATTTTAAAACATTACTTCTAACTTTCAAGGCACTTCATAATCTTGCTCCTCACTATCTCACTGAACTTCTCCATATTTATACCCCTTCTCGCACTCTTAGATCCGTCAACTCTTCTGATACCACCTCGCACTCAATTAAGCACAATGGGAGACAGATCTTTTAGCTCTATGGCTCCTCGGCTATGGAACTCGCTTCCCCTGGATCTAAGGAGCAGTGATAGTCTTGACATTCAAATCTCGTCTAAAGACCCATCTTTTTAAGCAGGCTTTCCTTTAACAATTTTTTATCATGTTTTTTATCATGTTATTTTATATTCGCGATGTGGGTTTATACTTGTTTGGTCAATGCATGTTTGATAATGTTTATTATTCGTTTTAATTTGTTCTAGCATGACTGTTGATACTTATTGTAAGGCGACCTTGGGTGTCTAGAAAGGCGCCATTTACAAATAAAATTAATTATTATTATTATTATTATTATTATTATTATTATTATTATTAGAAAGCAGGTAAGACAAAAACAAAAGGCAAAAAATTAAATAAACAAGTGAATGACAGGGTGAGAATGTGGTAAGATCTGAAAACGTGGTAAAAAGCAGGCGGCCTTTTTTCAGGGTGCTTTTTTTCTGGATTGCTTTTGAAAGCACTGTCAGTTGAGTTTAGGGAAGTGGATGATTGAGTCAATCGGTGCTTTTGAAAACACTGCCGGTTGGTTAAGGGAGGGGGTGGTCTGGGGTTATTGGTTGGTCGATCGGTCAGTCAGTCAGTCAGTCGACAGCGGCGCTTATGGCATTCGCGAGAGAAATTTGAGATCTGAAAAAGTGTACAGAGCGGCCTCTGGTGGATTCGCTAAAAACAAAAACTGCAACAAAAAAAACGTAGATCCTGGGTATGTAATCAAAATGAGACTGGGTTGAACAACACAATAAGTATAGTAACAAAAATAAATAAAGTAAAATAAAATCCTGTCCTTCAGATTTAATCTAAGTGAAGTTTACTTATAAACTAATTTCGAGAGGATCACCTGCTTATGATTGCTTGCAGCCGGCCCCGCATTATTCAATTTATGATTCAGCAATCAGACGATTCCTAAGCCACTATAAATACCTTAAGTTCCATATCACAGCAATCTTCGTTTTGAAGAATCCCCCCTTCCACCCCTACTCTTCCTCCTTTCCTAGATGGGTGATACGGTGGCCCAGTGGTTAGCACTGTTGCCTCACAGCAAGAATGTCACTGGTTCTAGTCCTTACCAAGCCAGCCAACGTTTCTGTGTGGAGTTTACACTTTCTCCCTGTGCTCACGTGGGTTTCCCCCGGGTTCCCCAGTTTCCTCCCACCATCCAACAACATGCAACTTAAGTTAATTGACTAATCTAAATTGGCAGCATAGACATGCTCCTAGTAAGAAGTTATATCTTATAAGCAATCACTATCTGTTCATTAGCTACTACAGCAGGGGAGTTCTCGAGATCTACCTGAGCTCAAACTCCCCTCTCGCCTTGCAAATTGGAGTGAGCCCCGGGCTCGAGGATCTTATGAGCTCAGGGCTCTCTCGCGGGACAGCATGCCAAACAAGCTTTATAATCAATCATCAGTAAAGTGTGAACTCTTGAAATGAATCCTCTTCAATTTAAAATGTCTTTTTAATAATTTTGCCAGATGTTGTGTGATTTTCTCCAATTTAAAATGTGTTATTACATTCCTAACAAAGTGAAGCTTTGCTCTTCGAGATTTTAGTAGTTTGAAATATAATGTAATAATGAATTAATACAGAGAGAAATAAGTCTGTAAAATAACAGAAAATGTGCTGCAGTTTAATTACAAGGTTTCTGTAGCGTAATATACAACATCAGCACATCCAATATAGCACTGCAAACTACGACAAATGTTCATAAAAGAAACTTCTCAAGGTTAAAAGTTGCTGGAAGAAAGATCAAGCTCCCATAATGCAGTTCAAAAGCATCAATAAATGGGAGGGCAGCAGGGTGGTGCAGTGGGTAGCACAATCGCCTCACAGCAAGAAGGTCACTGGTTCGAGTGAAAATAAAGTTGAACCTAATCTAATCTAAGAAAAAAGTACCAATCTAAATGAGTGTGTTATCTTTAACTTATGAATATTAAATAATCTTTAAGCCATAAACATAAAGATTAAAGTAAGAAAAGCAGAATAGACTTGACATACAAAATAGACGATTTAAATGAGGTAAAGTTGGTCTCATATTCTCACAATTGTTCATTTTAATGGTCTTTATGTTGCTTACTGCTACTTTGAATATTGGGTCTGAATTTGCATGCAGGTATGACTTGAAAACAACATAAGCACTAATTGACTGTGAACAATGTTGTAGGGAAGAGCAGGGCACAAAGTAACACTTTTTGGTTTTGGTCAAATAATGAACAAAGTAATGGGGTTAGACAAACCATATATTTTTTTACCAACAACACACGAGCCTTTCCTACAAATGAGCACTGGAATTATGATCGCCGGACTGGTGGTTTCTGTGCAGTATTGCCAAAAGGGCCAGGAGTACAAATGTTACTATTTACCCCACTTGCGGGGCACGTTGTAATAGACAGAGGGTTCGTTGTAACACATGCTTATAAAGGCAGATTTCACACAATTAATTTAAATTCAGTTTACTTTAAATAGTGGCTGTATTTCCTCAGTAGTTGGCTCATTTCTTTTTTATTCTACATAGCAGAGTATGTTTATTTATTTATTTGTTTATTGGATAAACACATTTGAATCTATTTGCATTATTATCTATTTATCCATTATTATACAATGCATTTATTTGCATAATTAGCATCAAAAAATTCTATCAAAACAATATTTTCTATTAAAAAACATTTTTATTTAAAAAGTTCTCAACATTACACTCAAAATTCAAAAGTTATTTTGTTAGTTTAGTTGGTGTGTGTCAGTGTGGGGCTTATCTGTAACACCCTGTTACAACTAACCCCGCTGTGTCATGCTTTCCTCAAAACTGGCTAGCAGTCACTGTGTGTTTGATACATCTTGTGTTTCATGAATGGTTTCATCTTTTAGCCTAGAAGACGGTGATCACAACAATATAAGATTTTACGCTCATACTTTCACAGATTTTTTAAATAATTTTTTTTGACTATAATAAAAATAATTTTATGCTGCAGAAATGGTTTCTCCTGTGTTTCTCATCCAAATTTCACCGAAATTTTTCAATAATTGGCAGAAAGACATTTGCCGACACTGTGGTGACAACTTTGGGAGCATGCCATTATTAACCCTGAACAAATACCCTAAAACTCTGTGTTACATTTAACCCTGCGTTACTTTGTGCCCCGTGCTCCCCTACTTTGATAGTCATTGGCTGATGATAATATGATTTTCCTATTTAGTATTTGCAAATAATACTTTTCTGAAGTTATGCCCAAAGCCAGGGGGGGGGGGGGGGGGGGGGGGGGGTTTGGGTGGTTCGAACGAACCACACACCACTGCCAAAAGGTCCAGAATTTGTCCTTTTAGTTATTTTATGTAATTTATTATTATATAGTATATTTATATTTAATATATAGTGTAATAAAGTGTAATTTTAAATAACTATGGCGTCATTCGAATTCCATGGAGCCTACAATAATGTGACGCGAGTCACGTGACATAACCCATTGAGTAACATTTGAATCTTTGATGCGACATCCATACTGAGTAACACTATGGGTCTAAAAGAGCAAGTATGACAGAAAAGGCAGGCAGCGGCGTCAATATCGCAAAATATTGAACATATGTTCAAAAAGACTGCCAAACAAGGTAAAGCTAAAGTTACTTAATTCCTAACAGATGAAAATGTGTCCCTATCCATGAGGTTCTAGGCTAACTGATCGCATTAAAGGCTGATCAGCCGGGACGTTCTGTACATTTATTGACTTGTCCAGTATATGACCTCATTTTCTCTCTATTTTTGCCATTATTTTTTTAATTAACTGTCTGATGAAGGCTTTAATGACAAGCGGAGTCCTCAGCCGTCAGATGTCACTTCACAGCATATTTTGTGATGCATCAAAGAAAGCCTATGGGTCAGTGGCCTACCTGCGAGTGGAAGATGAACAGGGGCACATCCACATCTCCTTTGTCACGGCCAGGTCTAGAGTTGCACCAAAGAAGCAGCTTTCAATGCCTCGGTTAGAACTTTGTGCAGCACTGACTGGAGCCCAACTACTGCTACAGACGGAACTTAGTCTCAGTGTCAGACAAACAATACTATGGTCAGTACTATGGTCAATAGTACTGAGTTGGATAAAATCAGAGTCCTGTCAGTATAAAGTGTTTGTGGGGACCCGAATCTCTGAGTACTTTGTACTATGAAGTTGAACGGGAAATTAACACTGAATACATTCGCCGTATTAGATGATGGCTCAGAAAAGACAGTCATACTTTGTACAGCACTAATGCCGTCACGTCTGTGTTTTTGAGGCTTTTTGGTCACTTCATTTGTTTTTTTTTCTGATCGGATATAAATCTGATCGCTCAAACCACTTCAGAAGGTGAAGGATGCATTCCAGATGAAACTGGACAGGTCTAATCATTTGTTAGACAAAATTAATTTTAATAAAATAAATTATGAGCTGGAGAAAATCTGAGATGCGCCTGAAACACCTGTAGGTGCGCTTTTACAGCCACAATTCTATTAAAAACATGTTTACTATAAGCATAAAACATGTGCTCTAACTTTTCAGGCCTGTAGCCAGGGTTGGCACTGAAGACTCACCCCTCACTGACAAAGGTCCAGAATTTGTCCCATACATGAGCTCATTTGTCCTATTTTGTCTGCTATACCATCATAAATAATGAAAATAATACATCAAAAAAGGCTTTAAGACCAAACGAAATCCGCTGTCGGCTGTTGCTTCGGTGGGACTATAATTTGATGTAAGAGAAGTCTTCTTTCACTACTGTATTGTTTTTAAACAGAGAAAACATTTTACAGGTAACTTTTATTCTAAATCTTGGACCTTTTTCCTGATAAAATGAGCAATAAAAAGGTGTGAAGCACCAGAAGCGGAGTGCAGAATTATTAGGCAAGTTGTATTTTTAAGTATTAATTTTATTATTGAACAACAACCATGTTCTCAATGAACCCAAAAAGCTCATTAATATCAAAGCTGAATATTTTTGGAAGTAGTTTTTAGTTCCAGAAACTGGCAGTAGGACTGGGAGTTGAGCTTGACTCCATCCTCAACCCAAAAAGGCCCCACAAGCTCATCTTTGATGATACCAGCCCAAACCAGTACTCCACCTCCACCTTGCTGGCGTCTGAGTTGGACTGGAGCTCTCTGCCCTTTACCGATCCAGACACGGGCCCATCCATCTGGCCCATCAAGACTCACTCTCATTTCATCAGTCCATAAAACCTTAGAAAAATCAGTCTTGAGATATTTCTTGGCCCAGTCTTGACGTTTCAGCTTGTGTGTCTTGTTCAGTGGTGGTCCTTTTTCAGCCTTTCTTACCTTGGCCATGTCTCTGAGTATTGCACACCTTGTGATGTTGCAGTGATGTTGCAGCTCTGAAATATGGCAAAACTGGTGGCAAGTGGCATCTTGGCAGCTGCACGCTTGACTTTTCTCAGTTCATGGGCAGTTATTTTGTGCCTTGGTTTTTCCACACGCTTCTTGCGACCCTGTTGACTATTTTGAATGAAACGCTTGATTGTTCGATGATCACGCTTCAGAAGCTTGGCAATTTTAAGAGTGCTGCATCCCTCTGCAAGATATCTCACTATTTTTGACTTTTCAGAGCCTGTCAAGTCCTTCTTTTGACCCATTTTGCCAAAGTAAAGGAAGTTGCCTAATAATTATGCACACCTTATATAGGGTGTTGATGTCATTAGACCACACCCCTTCTCATTACAGAGATGCACATCACCTAATATGCTTAACTGGTAGTAGGCTTTCGAGCCTATACAGCTTGGATTAAGACAACATGCTTAAAGAGGATGATGTGGTCTAAATACTTATTGTCTAATAATTCTGCACTCCCTGTATAATTTGAATATATTGTTGATATCCAGGAATTCTCAAATGTATTTTTTTTAACCAAAGAGGCTAGAAAAATTCTGAAGAATTCATTATCATTGCTTTATTATTATTGTTGTTATTATTATGTTATAATGATTGTTTTTTTTATTGAAATGGCCAAATTGTGACCGAGGACAGTTGAATGTGCTGGCCGGTTTGTTTTTCGTCTAATAATTGACAGTAGGCTACAGTTTAAAACTTTTACAGATTCTAATAAAAAAAATTGTCGTTTCAATTTTTCTTTATTGCAAATTTTTAGGAAATATTTTTAGTACATCAAAAAGTCTGCTTATAATGACATCTGACTAGCTAATCCAGCAAAAAAAAAAGTACTGCTTAAAATGTCACTAAATGCAGTAATTAAATCTCATAGTTAAATAGAAACTGAGGTGTATAACTGCAAAAGGTCCAGTTTTTAAGAATAAAGAAGCACCCCTTTCATCAGGCTGGCTACGGGCCTATTAAGGAGAGTGTGCGAATATATATAAAACCAACTTTACCTCAATAAATGATTTAATAAACAAACAAACCATAAGTGATTCAGGCACAGAAGCCATTGTGTATTGGTGTATTACAGATGTTAAATAGCCCCATTTAATAATCCTGGTTCTCAGTCTGTGGTCATTTGCACCAAATGGAAACCACTGAAAACAGATAGTGCTATATTTAGCTCTGTCTCTCCCCTCAGGTTTCCATCTAATCAATACTTAGAGCGAGATTTTCTAAGAGGTTCAGTTTAGGGCGGTATTTTTAAGAGCTAACACTGAAATTATCTCCTTTAAATTTAGCACACCAAAATCATCGTGATTGTTTTTTAATACGAAAGCGGATGCTGTCATGGAAATGTGTGCTAATGTTTGAGGCTACCCATTAACATTTGACTGCATTAGTCGAGCCACAAGCTGGGAATTAGCTGTCCGCGGGGGGAAGGGCAGAC
>CAIGQZ010001206.1:1724585-1735024 GCA_903798205.1 Danio tinwini | reverse complement strand
GATAGATAGATAGATAGATAGATAGATAGATAGATAGATAGATAGATGGATGGATATGTTGATGGATGGATGGATGGATGGATGGATGGATAAACACATATGTTGATTGATAGAGATGGATGGATGGATGGATGGATAGGTGGATGGATATGTTGCTAGATGGGCATGTGAATGGATGGATGGATGGATGATGGATAGATAGATAGATAGACACATGGGTATGTTGATAGATGAATGTGTGGGTAGATAGATGGATGGATGGACTTTTTCCTCATGGTGTTTTTTAATTATTCAGGGTAAAGCAGTTTCCAGTGTAATCATATATTGTGCAATGTTAAGTACACACAGCAGTGGCAAACTTGAGCCGCACCTGGACAATGGCTTTAAGATATAAGAGACATGGCGGTAAAAAGAGAGCTCGAAGGCTTATGTGAAAAACAGGTGTACACTCAGTAGTGTGCTCTGATCTTCCACCAGGAGGGACTTTAGCTGGGCTTAAGCAACCTCAAAAACTGGGTTGGATTTTTTTTCCCCATAGCATTTTGTAATAAAGTTACAATAAGCATACATGGACACAACAGGTTTATAGAGGGCACTTTTAAGAGGGTATGCAACATGACAATGTCGAATTGGGTGTGCTCTTAGAACTCATAGCACTTTATAGTAACACAATTATTTTAAGAAGTGTCTTGAAGGGGGCGGGTCATGTCAGATACTACAGAGTATTTGATTGGTCAGAAGATTTGATGAGAAACTGAAGTATGAGCCCTGTCTCGTCCCTGTATGAACAGAGTAGGAGTTTGGTTCGCATTGCTGGCAATAAGGCTTGTTTCCAGTGCATGTTGGACTCCGGCAGGGCTGCCCTTTTTCACCAATTCTATTCATAATTTTTATGTGCAGCCTTGGGCCGGAGAGGATCCAGTTCGGGGACCACATGATTTCATCTCTGTTATACGCAGACAATGTTGTTCTGTTGGCTTCATCAAACATGGACCTTTAGCATGCACTGGGGTGGTTTTCTGCAGCGTGTAACGCAGCTGTGATGAGAATCAACACCTCCAAGTCCGAGGCCATGGTGCTCCACTGGAAAAAAGTGGTTTGCCATCTCCAGGTTGGAGGAAAGTCCTTACCCCAGGTGGAGGAGTTAAAGTATATTGAAGTTCATGAGTGAGGGAAGGATGGAACGTGAGACTGACAGGCGGATTGGTGCTGTGGCAGCAGTAATGCGCTCGATGTACCGGTGCAATGTGCTAAAGAAGGAGTCGAAAGGCAAAGCTCTCGATTTACTGATCAATCTATGTTCTTACTTTCACCTATGTTCATGAGCTTTGGGTCATGACTGAAAGGACAAGATCTTGGATACAAGCGGCCGAAATTAGTTTCCTTCTCAGGGTGGCAGGGTGCACCCTTATAGATAGGGTGGGGAGCTCTGTCACTCGGGAGGAGCTTGGAGTAGAGTCGCTGCTCCTCCACATTGAGAGAAGTCAGCTGAGGTAGCTCGGGCATCTGTTTCAGATGCCTCCTGGATGCCTACTTAGGGAGGTGTTCCAGGCGTGTCCCACCGGGAGGAGGCCTCGTGGAAGACCCAGGACAGGCTGAAGGGGCTATGTCTCTTGGATAGCCTGGGAACGCCTCAGGATCCCTCCAGAGGAGCTGGTGGAAGTATCTGGGGAGAGGGAAGTCTGGAGTTCTCTCCTAAGACTGATGCCCCCGCGACCCGGCCCCAGAAAAGTGGATGAAGTATATAAAGTATTTGCTGGTCTCAATGCTGGTCTTGCTTGTTTCAGTGCTGGTCTCAATGCTGGTCTTGCTGACCTGAGTGCTGGTCCTGACCAGCATTGAGACTAGCAGGACCAGCACTGAAACCAGCCAGACCAGCATTAAAACCAGTAAGACCAGCGAAACCAGCAAGACCAGCATACCAGCATCAAAACATACCTTACCAGCATATGCTGGTTTTTTCAGCAGGGTAAGGACTGGGTTTAGGGAAGGGGGTGTGTGGGTCAGTCACTAGCAAGCTGATATATACGCAGGACAAGGCAACCAGTTTCCTTTGTGAGTCAACAAGCCCTTGAACCCTTCCTGTCTACAGAAGACAATACATACCATAGACTGAATTTGCTCTTTACCGGATGTTGCCACAGAACATCCCAACAAAAGGTGATCAGACAAGACCCTACTGCTGAGAAACAGTGTCCCACGTCTGACCCGAGCGCACCAGGTCAGTGCAACAGGAAGCGACCCCTTATGTAATATGTATGACCTCACAGGAAGGCCACTGAACAAAGGTTTTGCGGGGTTTTTCTTTTCCTTTGGATGTACTACAGATAAAGGTCCACTGTGTCTCTTCCTAGGGGTTACAAAGAAGCTTTGTTGTCACATTCGAAGAGAAGGAGGAGGGGAAAGAGACAAGCATACAGTTGAAGTCAAAATGATTCGCCCTCCTGTGAATGTATTTATTTTTTCCCAATATCTCCTAAATGATGTTTAACGGATTCAGGAATTTCTCACAGTATTTCCTATAATATTTTTACTTCTGGAGAAAGTTTTATTTGTTTTATTTCGGCTTGAATAAAAGCAGTTTTTAATTTTATTAAACCATTTTAAGGTCAATATTATTAGCCCCCTTAAGCATGATTTGATTTTGATTGTCTACAGAACAAACCACTGTTATACAATGACTTGCCTAATTACCCTAATTAACCTAGTTAAGCCTTTAAATGTCACTTTAAGCTGAATACTAGTATCTTGATAAATATCTAATTAAATATTATGTGCTGTCATCATGCCAAAGATAAAAGAAATCAGTTATTAGCAGTGTTGGGCAAGCTACTTGGAAAATGTAGTGAGCTAAGCTATTATATACTCTACTTAAAATGTAGCTTAAAAGTTACCCCCTGGGAAATGTAGCAAGCTAATCTAAAAGCTACATTGCAAAACTAGCTTAGTTACATCTAAGCTTTTTTCCTTATTAAACTGAAGCAACTTAAATCCAAGTCAGTCAGTCTTAGTGATCAATAAAATGACAAATGAAACATATGAGGTTTAACTGTTAAGTTCAGTTATTTACTGTAATTAATATGCTGATGCAAACAGAAACAAACTTTACTAGACAGCAAAAGCAAAACAATTCACGAAGTAGGTGTTGCACATTTAAAATAAAACAGTTATGTAAAGGAAAAATAAACATATATATAGTTAATTTTTTCCGTAATTTTACAGTTTATTTTCAGCAGCTGGCGTTAAAATAATGGCCGTTAAATTACAGAAATGTAATGTAAAATAACAGAGGTTGAATTACAGCAATTTACAAGAAATTTTAATTTAAGAGATTTTCTGTAATTTAATGTCCGTTATTTTATAGTAAATTTCTGTAATTTAACAGAAATAAGTTAAGTTATTTTACGTTTTTTTCCATATTTAAATATTAAATATCTTGATTAAAAAAAATATTTTTAAAAATATTGATAAAAAAATCGAAAGGGGGGCTAATATTTCTGACTTCAACTGTATATTATTTTCATATATACATTTATACAACAGTTCTGTCTGGTTCTCGAGTCCGGTTGGCTGATAGCCGTGCAATATTCTGCAATATCAGAACTTGTACAGCCTCTTCACCCTTCTGTATTACTCCGCCCACCGAGAGTGACAGCAGATCAATAATCTCACTACACTTTGACAAATTGCTGCTGTTGGACAACATAATGTACTTTTGAGGCTTTTTTAGTCAAGAATGTTGTTGTTTAGATTGCAACTATGCAGTTATTTATAAGGATAGTGCATATTTAAAAAAAATTCTAATTTCGAAGAGACAGCGCTCAGCCATTAGCCTGTCATTGAGCAGAGCAAAGATGGTTGACATTGTCCGTCAACAAGATGGCGACAGAGACCGCATAATAAGCCCTTAGAGGAGAAAAGATGGGCATAATTCCTAACTACAGCTGATCAAATCATTATAAAATTGGTGAGTGACATACCATAGTAATTGTAGTGTATTGAGTGTGAGATGAGACTCACATATCAGGAATGCCTCACGCTTTGATATACAGCCATATCGCACTGCTACTCGTGTGATACTGCTAATACTGTATAAATAGTATTTACAACTCTGTTAATGAATTCTACAACATACTAATTTCGAGAGGATCACGAGCTTATGATTGTTTGCAGCCGGCCCCGCATTACTCAATTTATGATTCACCAATCAGACGATTCCTAAGCCACTATAAATACCGTAAGTTCCATATAACAGCCATCTTCGTTTTGAAGAATCCCCCCTTCCACTCCTACTCCTTCTCCTTTCCTAGATGGTTAGCACTGTTGCCTCACAACAAGAACGTCACTGGTTCTAGTCCTTATCAAGCCAGCAGATGTTTCTGTGCTGAGTTTACACGTTCTCCCCGTGTTCACGTGGGTTTCCCCCGGAGTCCCTGGTTTCCTCCCACCATCCAAAAACATGCAACTTAAGTTAATTGACTAATCCAAATCAGCACCATAGACATGCTTCTAGTAAGTAGTTATCTCTTAAGAGCAATCACCATCTGTTCATTAGCTACTACAGCAGGGAAGTTCTCAAGATCTACCTGAGCTCAAACTCCCCTCTCACCTTGCAAATGGGAGGGAGCCCCAGGCTCGAGGATCTTATGAGCTCAGGGCTCTCTCCCGGGACAGCATGCCAAACAAGCTTTATAATCATCAACTAAGTGTGAACTCTTGAAAGTATTATTAGTAACTATCATGAACTAATAGTAATCAATATAGTATACTTTAGCTTTTACTACAGTAAAAAAAAAGAAAAAATATGAATAAAAAACTGTAGAAAACTTAGAACAAAATAGGGTTATATATATATAGTATATAGTATATATATTACACACACACACATATATATATATATATATATATATATATATATATAGTTGTATTGCAACTATAAAAGCAAATTACCACAGCAAATTAATTAAATTACTTCCCTACAGTATTGTTCAAAACTACTATAGTGTTTTAAATATTTTAAATACTGTATATACATTAAATTACTGTATTATTTTTTCATGTAAGTGCATCTGGGCACATTTAAAGAACAAGCATTGAATAAATTTAAAACCAATTAATAACAAGAGCACAGCATTAGAATTAGCTTTAAGACATGTACTTCTCCAGGTATAATCCTGCTTCAGAAATAATTCCTCTGCAGTCATCTGTTCATCAAGCAAGTTTCTCGTGTCAGCCTACTGCCTGATTGGCGACGTCACCGACTGGAGCGAGAAGAGGCAGTAACTTACAAAAAAGTTTGTTTTCGAACACCGTAAACATCTCACTAACATATGAATTAACTTTCATTGGCCAGGCACCGACCTCACAGCTTCGTGAATGTTGCAGCATCACTTAATGATCTGTGATCGGTAAATGTAGCTTGTGTGAACGCTACTGTGCTACTTGCTTAAAATATTAGCTTTGCTACTGAAAAGTGATTGGATTTAGAAAGGAGCGACGCTACCGCCACACTACTGAGATATATACGCTACTGCACAACACTGGTTATTAAAAATTAGTTATTAAAACTTATGTCCAGAAATCTGTTTTTCCGTCCATTAATCCATTAAAATATACAGGAGGGCTAATAATTCTGACTTGAACTGTATGTATCAGCTGTCTCCTGTGCTCTTGCTGCGTGGGCAACCTGTCGGCAGTAGGCCAATCTGATTGAAAGTAAAAAGCTACTCAAAACCGGCGATGGGTTATTTGGTTGGTTGGAGGCTTACTGCTGGCCTGTTTTATCCCTGTTTGTCCTGTGCTATAAGAGCTGAAGTCCTGGCAATGATAAGAAAGACGAACTTTGACTTTCAGCAAACGGAGCTATGGATTACCACACTTGAGCAAACAGCGGGCGCGATCGGTCTTAGTTTTACAAACATCCTTTGTCGCCACAGATTGGCTTCCTGATGCACGATACAACAAATGTCATGAGATAGGACAGGGCTAAAAATACACAAGCTGCCAACTTCGTTATTTTTCCCTCCAACTATTAAAGGGATAGTTGACCCAGAAATGACAATTCTGTCGTTTGCTCATCATCCACTTATTATAAACTAATTTCAAGAGTTCACACTTAGCTGATGATCAATAAAGCGTAATTGGCATGCTGTCCCAGGAGAGAGCCCTGAGCTTGTAATATACTTGAGCCCGGGGCTCCCTCCCGTTAGAAGGGCGAGAGGGGAGTTTGAGCTCAGGAAGGTCTCGAGGACTCCCCTGCTAAACTAAGTTTGTCTTAGGTTATCATTTGGTTTAGTCGATTGGCTATTATGTATGTTTTGGACTGTGGGAGGAAACCGGCGGCGTTCTTGCTGTGAGGTAACAGTGCTAGCCACTGGGCCGCCGTGTCGCCCTATAGGAAAAAGGGTGGAAGTAGGAGTGGAACTTCAAGACGAAGATAACTGGAGTGAAAAGCTCTGGTTATTTACAATGTGTCCATAATAGGGCAGATTACGGAGCCAATGAGGTGCCAGCCATGTTGATCATAAGTGTGTGATCCTCTCAAAATTTGTTTATACACAAACCGCACTTGAGTTTATTTCTTCATCAATTGGCCTTGACTTCCATAGTAGGAAAAAAATGGTTGTATTTACATTATTTACATGTACTGTATATACAGTTGAAGTCAGAATTATTAGCCCCCTAAAATATTGATGACATTAAAATGGTAAAAAAATTTTTTTTACTGATTTTATTCTAGCCAAAATAAAACCAGTAAAATTTTCTCCAGAAAAAAATACAACACAGGCTCATTATGAAAACGTACCCCTGTATACATTTATGGAGAGCACGAATTATGCATCCAGCCCAAGTAGCAAAGAATTCTGGCCCAGATTTGGCATAAAGCTAGCACAGCAGGCATTCATCCAGCACGGGCACACAGCATGTGGGCCAAACATGGCCCAGGTTTGGCAGAGGTGTCACCGTCTTTAAGGCGACACACAATACTTGGTCCAAGTTTAAAATGTAGTATTTGGATCAGATGTTCATAATTGATATGTAGGCCATGTAAGTTTGACCTATATTTACCCTCATTTAAATCCCCCGGCTCAAGGATATTCTGAGTTCAGGGCTCTCTCCTGGGACAGCATGCCAAACACACTTTCAATCATCAATTATCAGCTAAGTGTGAACTCTTGACATTATTCTGATAAAAGAAAAAGTAAACAAAAAAAAAACATAAACTTTCCGGGCTTCGGGTCGGCCAAACATTTTGTTAAGCTGTCGGACAAGGGCCAGGCTACAGTCTGTGTGTCTCGGGCCAGGGCCGGGCTAGGGCTTAGATTTAAGGCATTTGCAGGGCTCTATTTTCTACAGTGTAAGAAAGAAAAATGCATATTTACAATGCTGAAACAATGAATATGAATCCAGAAAATAACATTAAGACTCCACCAGAACAACTACGGGAAAACGTATAGTACAAATATGAGTTGTTTTTTAACATCGAGGAATGAGAGCTTTTCGCAATGTCACACCACACTTCCAGATTTTCTTTTAGGCTTGGCTCTGAATGCTGAGAATTCTTCTGTGCTTTGAGCTGTAATGATGGAGGAAGCTTTCTCTCTCTCTCTCTCTCTCCACAGTGACGTTCAAAGGAATGCCGCAACAGGAACCAAATTTAAGCGCCGACCGCAGCTTGAAATATATCTCCACATGCATGTCATTGTGGTGCGGAATATGCTTGTGTAACAATTACTCAATTGAAGTTCTCCCGGTTCAAGATTGTTGAGGCTAATGAGATTGTTTTATGTCAAACTGATGCTTATGTACACATCACGCTGGGACTGATCTCAAAGGAGGAACTGTTATAAAGTTAAAAACAATGGAGTCATGGGTAAATTATGCCCTGTGCTCATAAGAGCCTGCTGAAAGTAAAAGATGAAGCAGGGCAAAAAAACAGGCTTTTGGACTTGTTGCTGGTAACAGCCTGGATGATCCTTTATGGTCCGGAGCACACAGCATCAATTTCTCCCCAAAAAAACACCTGAAATACTGATTCACCTAACCACTGTACACATTTCTACTGTGTGATGGTTCATCCCAGATGCCTCCGAGCCCAGAGAAATCGATGGCACTTCTGGACACTGTTAACATAGGGCTTCCTTTAGGCAGAGTACAGTTTTAACTTGCATTTGTGGATGTAACTATGTATTGTGGTACTTGTCAAAGGTTTGCCGCAGTAGTCCTGAGCCCATGTGTTGATATAGATGAATGAGGATTCTTGATGCAGCGCTGCATGAGGGATCGGAGATCACTGTAGTTCAGCTTAGACTCGCGCCCTTGTCCTTTACACACTGAAATTCCTCCAGATTCCTTGAATTGTTTAATGATGTTTTGCACTGTTAAAGGTGAAATATCCAAATGTCTTCCTCTCTTTCTTTGAAGAACATTGTTTTTAAGAATAAAAGCAGTTTTAAATTTTTTAAACACCCTTTTAAGGACAATATTATTAGCCCCTTTAAGTTATATATTTTTGATAGTCTACAGAACAAACCATTTTTTACAATAACTTGCCTAATTAACCTAATGCCGAGTTCAGACTGCATGATTTTAGCCCTGATTTTGATTCGCCGACAGGTTTTGAGAAATCACAGACAAATGCCTGAAATCACAGACAAATCGATGCTCGTTCACGCGAGTGAAAATCACACAGTGTGAACTATCAAGGAGGCCAACTAAGAGAATCACAGATAAGTCGCCGACACCCGTGAGATATTTGGCGTGTTTAATATCTGGATCTGTTGGCGATTCAAATCATGCCGTGTGAAATGAGTTCTGATTGAAAACAACATTGGCGATCACCTACAGCCAATGAGAGAGCAGCATCCACTTTTATGGGTACCTGCAGGCAGGGCCGGAGCAAGCCGAACTGCTGCTCTAGGCAATGGACTAGCACGCCGCCCTCAACCCGAAAGTGAAAACGAACCTGACCAGTTCATAAAGTGAGGATGGGGGGGTTGATGTTGCGGATGAGTCAGTACGTTGGGTTGGGCGGCGGGGAGAGTTTGCCGCCCTCACTATTATGCCAGACCCCTATTATGCAAGTGTTCTGTTGATGTTGTGGATGAAAGTCAGTACGTTGGGTTGGGCGGCGGAGCGCGTTTGCCGCCCTCATTATTATGCCGCTCTAGGCGGCCACCTATGTCGCCTCTATGGACGCGCCGGCCCTGCCTGCAGGCCAGCGGAAGGCTGGGGGAGAAGCTAAAAGCGCTCATTTTCAGTTTATTTGGACCCAAGAAATGGAGGCAAAACTAGTGTAAATTTGGCAGGAGCACTGTGTCTGTTTGACGTGTCGTCTGATCAATATCACAACCAGGTCGAAAAGCAAAAAAAAGTTGAGGAGAGATTGTTAATTCTCTTCAAAAGCCAGGTGAGCAGCACAAGTTTCTAAAGCTAAAGCCTTCTGTTTACATGATGTCAAGAGTTCACACTTAGCTGATGATTGAAAATTAAGCTTGTTTGGCATGCTGTCCCGGGAGAGAGCCCTGAGCTTATGAGATCCTCGAGCCCTGGGCTTCCTCCCGTTGCAGGACGAGAGGGGAGTTTGAGCTCAGGTAGATCTCGATGACTCCCCCTTTGCTTATTTGTAGCTAAGTGTCATATATGGATGGTTGAAAAGAGGTGTACGCTTGGATATGGTATCAAATTTTGTGATCAATTGCTTAGGGTGCTTGTTATTTGGTCTTTGGGAGGAAACCGGAGAACCCGGGGAAAATCTAGGGAAGAACAAGCAAAACTCTGCACAGAAATGCCGCCTGGTTTAGAAGGGGATTAAACCAGAGGCATTCTTGCTGTGAGGCAACAGTGCTAGGCCATCGTGTCGCCCGTTTGAAAAGGAGGGAAAGTAGGGTTTGGGAGGGGGGTTCCTTCAAGACGAAGATATTGAGATAAGCAAGCTCTAGTCATTTATAGTCAGTTAGGAATCAACTGATTGGATAATTAGTCGTCAGCTGATGCTGAAACAGCTGAGAACAAGCATAAGCACGTGATTCTCTCGAAATTGGTTTATAAATAAACATCACTAATAACGAAAGATATATTGCGTGACCTTGTGCTTTTCCATGTCACTTCTCGAGTTTGTGAAGTTTATGTTTAAACTTGGAGAACATGCAAACTCCACACAGAAATGCCAACTAGCCCAGCCGGGACTCGAACCAGAGACCTTCTTGCTGTGAGGCCACAGTGCTAACCACTGAGCCACCGTGATGCCCATAAATTAAGTTAAAAGTAATTAATTCATGTCATGTAATTTATGGTTTCTCTTTCTATAGTGAATGCAGGTGTTTACACATTACTATTGCATTATTTATTGAGGAGGACCACAACAATATGCACCAAAAACATAGCCCTTTTTTTTCTTCTCTGTTGTCCAGCTGAAGTGTGTGTGTGTGTGTGTGTGT
>CAIGQZ010001206.1:1686342-1705643 GCA_903798205.1 Danio tinwini | reverse complement strand
AGTTACAATGTATTCTCTCGGCTGTGTATGAAAACATGGCGGCTTTTTGTTTTCATTCTGGCTTGTTGCATGAGCTCGTGACATATATCTGTAAACCAATAGCGTTCAGCTGCGGGTCTAGCTCTGCCTTTTGGTACCCTTTCTCCTGTTTGGTACCCTTTCGAAAGGGACAGTGGAAACGGCCATAAAAGTGTACCGAACCATATCGTACTGTACCACTCAGTGGAAACGGGCCATAAGAAGTGCTAGTAATATAAAAGAATACAAAGTTTATTATATTGTTTTATATTGTTCATTCATTCATTTTCTTGTTGGCTCAGTCCCTTTATTAATCTGGGGTCGCCACAGCGGAATGAACCGCCAACTTATCCAGCACGATTTTTACGCAGTGGATGCCCTTCCAGCCACAACCCATCTCTGGGAAATGTTTTATATTATATAATATATTATTTTATATGATTAAACTGGGTGACGCAGTGGCGCAGTAGGTAGTGCTGTCGCTTCACAGCAAGAAGGTTGCTGGTTCGAGCCTTGGCTGGGTCAGTTGGCGTTTCTTCGTGGAGTTTGCATGTTCTCCCTGCATTTGTGTGGGTTTCCTCCACGTGCTCTGGTTTCCCCCACAGTCCAAAGACATGCTGTACATGTGAATTGGGTAGGCTAAATTGTCTGTAGTGAATGAGTGTGCATGGATGTTTCCCAGGGATGGGTTGTGGCTGGAAGGGCATCGGCTGTTTAAAACATGTGCAGGATAAGTTGGCGGTTGATTCCGCTGTGGTGAACCTTAATAATAAAGGGACTAAACTGAAAAGAAATGAATGAATGAATGATTAAACTGTAAAAATGTAACAAAATCTGTATGTTTGAGCAGCAATTTCCAGCTGTACACTGCAAAAAATAGCTTCTTGTCTTGTCTGGTTGAAATATCAAAAAAATCTGGAATCTTTCTTGACCAGTGAAACATATTGTCTTGTTTTAAGAAATAATGAGTGAAAATTAAGTGGGTTTTTCATTAAAACAAGCTAAATAATTTGCCAATGTGATTAACAAGAAAAACAAGATTACTTTGCTACTATCTTGCCAAAAAATATCGTATTTTTTGTGTGTTTTCTGTTTATTTCTGGTTGTAAATTGCATTATGGGATGTTGATCTCTGCTCTATCGATATAATATAATACTGCATGTAATATAATGTATATAAGTCTGTAAAATAACAGAAAATGTACTGGCAGTTTAATTACAATGTTTGGAGCATAATATACAACACCAACCCAGACAATATAGCACTGCAAACTATTACAAATGTTCATAAAAGTCACTTTTTTCAACTTTTCAAGGTTAAAAGTTGTTGGAAGAAAGATCAAGATCTCATAATGCAATTCAGAAGCAGAAATAAAGGGGAAAAACTCAAATGAAAACATTCATTCATTCATTTTCAGCTTAGTCCCTTTATTGATCTGGGGTCGCCGCAGCGGAGTGAACCACCAACTTATCCAGCATATGTTTTACACAGCGGATGCCCTTCCAGCTGGAAAACACCCATACACACTCATTCACACACATACGGCCAATTTAGCTTACCCAATTCCCCTAAAGCGCATGTGTTTGGACTTGTGAGGGAAACACCTGGAGCACCTGGAGGAAACCCACGCAAACACGGGGAGAACATCCAAACTCCACACAGAAACGCCAACTGTGCTGTTTTAAAGAATAGCCATGTCAATAAAGGCTTTTTAATATTGTTTTCCACATTTTTCGAGTGCCTTGGACTTACTTTTGCTAATAATTAAAATATTTTTGCTGTCTAATGAGTAAGTAAAACACACCTGTTTGATGCCAAAACTTGGTATTTAAAATAATGTCAAGTTATATTAACTTAATTTCTTTATTAATGAAAACTGTGGAGTTTACAGTGTGGAAACCAGAGTTTTTAATAGTGTTTCACTTGATAAAAATGAAATGAAATCAAACACTTTGAGTGTGTTTAGTTTATTTGAGCTACACTCCCAGTAACTACGAGCTGTTAAGACAGATCAGATCTCATGCCCCAGTTCCTAGATGTTTGCGAAATATGAACGTGTCTCACTGCTTTCCTTTCGCCTTGAGGTTTCCCCTCCATTTCCTTTTTGGTAATTTGACATTTTCACCACATCCACTTGGGTTTCTCGCTGGTGTCTTGGCTCAGAGCGGCCATGGCTTTTTCTGGAACTTTCTACCCCCTGCTAGGTTTCTCTTGTGTGGTTTTCCTCTGAAGCACATGGCTTGTGTCCCAGAGGGGGAAGGAACAGCTTGTGGATTGGGGCAAACACGGTCAGGCCTCTCTCGCAAGGACATAAACAGCAAAACAAGAGCCCGAGGGACTTTTCGTTGAGCAATTTGTTCAATTCTCAAAATCTTTTCCAGGATCTCTGATTGAGAAATGGAGCGGAAAGGAAAGAAATCTGGTCATCCGTCCCTTCTCGACATTATCAAGAGTCAAGTTTCAGAGGCAAAAAAAAAAAGTACTGTAAAAGCTCACTGTAAAAGAGGAAGAGTTCAGATGCAAAAGCTTCTAAATGCCATCAGAATCTATGAGCATTTTTCCTTGTGCAGTTTCAGATATTTCACTGTTATGGTGATATGTTATTTTCATTGCCTTTAAAGTCAAATAACAACACATACACTACCTGACAAAAGTCTTGTTGTCAATCCCAGTTGTAAGAGCAACAAAAAAATAACTTGACTTCTAGGTTGACTTTTCAGATGAATCATCTGTTGATCTGCATCCCAATCATCACAAATACTGCAGAAGACCTACTGGAACCAGCATGGAGCCAAGATTCTTACAGAAATCAGTCAAGTTTGGTGAAGGAAAATCATGGTTTGGGGTTCCAATGAGTATGGGGGAGTGCGAGAGATCTGTAGAGTGGATGGCAACATCAACAGCTTGAGGTATCAAGACATTTGTGCTGCCCACTGTGTCCGCTGTGGTAACCCCTAATAAAGGGACTAAGCTGAAAAGAAAATGAATGAAGATAGATGTGTGCGGTCAAAATTTGATGCATTACAAAGATTGACAATGTACAGTAGCTACAGCTGCTTGGTGGAAGCATCATGCTCTGCTTTTCATCATCTGAGACTGAGCATTGTGTTAAAACAGAAGGAAGAAAAGATCTGCTGCAAGCTTTGGGGAAAGTTTATCTTGCAGCCAAACAACTGGAGGGCTTCAAGAACAGCATGTCGAGTCTCAAGTCGAAGCTTAGATCCCAAACCAAATGAGAAACCCAGGAATCATCAGACGACACTGGAAATATTATGGTTTGGGGTTCCATTGAGTATGGGGGAGTGCGAAAGATCTGTAGAGTGGATGGCAACATCAACAGCTTGAGGTATCAAGACATTTGTGCTGCCCATTACATTACAAACCACAGGAGAGGGCAAATTCTTCAGCAGGATAGCGCTCCTTCTCATACTTCAGCCTCCACATCAAAGCTCCTGAAAGCGAAGAAGGTCATGCTGCTCCAGGATTGGCCAGCCCAGTCACCAGACATGAACATTATTGAGCATGTCTGGAGTAAGATGAAGGACGAGGTGTTGAAGATGAATCCAAAGAATCTTGATGAACTCTGGGAGTCCTGCAAGAACGCTTTCTTTGCCATTCCAGATGACTTTATTAATGCGTGATTTGAGTCATTCAGAGATGTATGGATGCAGTCCTCCAAGCTCATGATGGAGTCAGACACAATATTCATTCTGTTTCCACTGCAGCATGACTTTATATTATATTCTGGACACTATTTCTGTTCAGTGATGAGACTTTTGTCTAAGCAAAGTCAGATCTTACTGTCCTAATTAAATCATTCAAAATCAAGGCATGATCATATTTTATTTTGGTAAAATAAGCGTCATCTAGAGGCCTTTGCCTTTCATATAAGCCACTTCTGATACCAAATGATAGAGGTTTTTGCATCTGAACTCTTCAAAAATATATAGAGTAGCTGACTTAAAGTTCAACAAAACTAAGCATACAGGCTATTTTAACTTCAACCAACTTTAAATGGGATTTTGAGAAGCTTAAAGAAAATCAGCTGAAACATGGTTAACTTAGTAACGTTTATTTCTAAACTAATTTCGAGAGGATCACGTGCTTATGATTGCTTGCAGCCGGCCCCGCATTATTAAATTCATGATTCACCAATCAGACGATTCCTAAACCACTATAAATACCTTGAGTTCCATATAACAGCCATCTTTGTTTTGAAGAATCCCCCCTTCCACCCCTTCTCCTCCCCTAGATGGGTGGTACGGCGGCACAGTGGTTAGCACTGTTGCCTCACAGCAAGAACGTCACTGGTTCTAGTCTTTACCAAGCCAGCCGACATTTCTGTGTGGTTTACACGTTCTCCCTGTGCTCACGTGGGTTTCTCCCGAGTTCCCCGGTTTCCTCCCACTGTCCAAAAACATGCAACTTAAGTTAATTGACTAATCTAAATCAGCACCATAGACATGCTCCTAGTAAGTAGTTATCTCTTAAGAGCAATCACCATCTGTTCATTAGTTACTACAGAAGGGAAGTTCTCCAGATCTACCTGAGCTCAAACTTTCCTCTTGCCCTGCAAACGAGAGGGAGCCCCGGGCTCGAGGATCTTAGGAGCTCAGGGCTCTCTCCCGGCACAGCATGCCAAACAAGCTTTATAATCAATCATCAGCTAAGTGTGAACTCTTGAATGTATATTAGTTGAGTTAGAAGACATGATGACATGACAGTCTTTTGGCATGTAGATAATACATATGACAGTGTCGTTTGTATAGATGTTTGTTTGAATAGATTTTGCATTGATAATGGCAGGCTGCAATGTCAATGCAACGATGACATTTTGTCAACCCAGGCTTATTCTGAAAATGTACCCCTGTATACATTTCTGGAGAGCACCAAATATGTCCAAGGAGGTATGTTTTTTTTTTTTTTTTGCAGTTTTTGTTTTTTACAAATCCACCAGAGGCCAGCATGTACATTTTGACATATCTCAAATTTCTCTCGCGAGTGCCATTCGCGCCTGCTGTTCTCGCATAAATCCATCAGATGCCGCTGTCGACTGACTGACTGACCTACCTTCCTTCTTTCCTAAACCCAACCAATAGTGTTTTCAAAAGCACCGATTGACTCGCCCACCCATTTCCCCCCCAAAAAACCCTGCTTTTACCTGCTTTCTAAAACCGTACTTCACCATACTCGAACCCCGTCGTCACAGTCAATTCCTCTCTGCGCCTCAAGTCAGCCAACGTACACGGCGAGCTACTGGGCAAACTGGTAACAGTGGGAAAGCCGTCCGGTAAGCAGTCAGTTGGTAGCGCAAAAAGGAACAGCTTCATACCGTCCCATAGTGTTCGTTTTAAAGATGAAATGCAGCCATACGTACTTCTGGCTACATAATTCACGATCTCTAGAAATGTATATAGGGCTATGGTTTCAGAATGAGCCTACAGTATGTTGCATTTTGTCATCATAATGCTCTTATATAAGGACATAAATAGCAAAACAAGAGAATTTACATTGAGCAATTTGTTCAATTCTCAAAATCTTTTCCAGGATCTCTGATTGAGGAAAGGGGGGGACACTATCCTGAGTCAAGCGCAGGCCAGAACCTTCTCCTCTGGCAATAGCTGCGCTTTTAGAGCCCAAAATAAAAAAAAAGATGGCTGTAAAACTCAAGTTTGTTAATGAATAATTTCCGCAGTCAGATTCTGTCCCTGTAGATCATTTTACTTTACAGGCCGAAAAAAATGTTAGGTTAGGATTGCAATCCAGTAACACAAAAAACCTGAAGTGGAGTTTTTGGTTGTATAGAGTGTGGTTATACTCAACATAAACAGTATCTGGATAAAAACTGCTCTTTTGTTTTTGGTTGGATGCACAAACCCACACAAAAACTAGAAAACATTTCAGGGGTGCGCAATATAGTTTTATAATGAGAAGCCAATGTATCAACAGTGACTAATGTCAAAATCTCAGTTTCAGTAATCTTTATGTAACCTGAAGCTACTGCTGGAGGATTTCACTCACATTGAAATCTGATGTATGATGATATATGCAAATTACATATAAGTTTACATCTGGATTTCACATATATAAAATATACTTCATGTATGCAACATTAATTTCAAAATATTTTAACTTTTATGCAATGGGGGAAAACGTATTGAACACATCGTGTTTTTTTTTTCCTAGGATTAATATTAGTAAAGGAGCTGTTGACATTGAATTGAACCAGATTTTGGAAATCATGACACAAACATAAAAATAAAACAACACAAAAAACATATGAAAATTTTGCTCTTGTAGTTTGCCTTTGTTGTTTTATTCAAATCTAATTATACATTGGATTAACTAATTTCTTGTTTTAAGATAAGTAGTTGCAAACAATTTTTTGGGCTGAATTTAAACAAACAATTTGAGTTGAACATTAATAATAATATTATTATTATTAATAATAATTATTATTATTATTCATTCATTTACATTCATTTAGCACCTTTCTAGACACTCAAAGTGCTTTACACATTTTTTTGGGGGGGAGAATCTCCTCATCCACCACCAGTGTGTAGCATCCACCTGGATGATGCGACAGCAGCCATATTGCCATACCGCACACCACACACCAGCTGATTGGTGGAGAGGAGACAGAGTGATGAAGCCAATTATAATAAGCGGATGTTTAGGAGGCCATGATGAACAGTGGGCAGATTTGGCCAGGATGCCGGGGTTAAACCCTTACTCTTTTTCGAAGGACATCCTGGGATTTTTAACCACCACAGAGAGTCAGGACCTTTTAACATCTCATCTGAAAGACAGCGCTCACTAAGCAGTATAGAGTCCCCATCAATATACTGGAGTGTTAGGACCCACACAGACAGCAGGTTGAGCACCCCCCGCTGGCCTCGCTAACACCACTTCTGCCAGTAATCTAGATTTCGCATGTGGTCTTCCACCCAGGTAATGACCAGTCTTGCTTAGCTTCAGTGGGCGACCATGTGAGAGATGCTGAGAGCTGGTTGCCGGCTCAATTTAATTTGTTTGTTTAAATTCAGCACATATAAATAGTTTGCAATCACTTACCTTAAAAATAAAAAAGTAAATCAAATAAATCATTTTGCAGCCGGTGTCCTGCATATTTTAGTGCCAACCCTAATTAAACACACCTCAAACCAGCTAATCAAGCTCTTTCTAGGTATACTTGAAATTTCCAGGCAGGTGTGTTGGAAGCTAACTATGCAGGACACCGGCCCTCCAGGACCGAGTTTGGACACCCCTGGTATAGACTGAACCATTTTCACAAAATCATGTTTTTTTTTTTGTAGTTCACAAAGAGATCACAAGGATAAAACTTTGTATTTTTAGTCTCCCAAGACCAACACAGGCTCATTGTGAAAACGTACTCCGTATACATGTATGGAGTGCACAGATGATGCAGCCAGAGCTATGTATGGCTGCATTTCATCTTTAAAATGAATGCTACGGGGCGGTATGATGCCATCAAGGACTTCTGTTTCTTTTTGCGCTAGCAGCTGATCGTTTACCTCCATGTTGACGGCTTTTCCGCTGTTACCAGTTCGCCAAGTAGCTCACCATGTATGCCAACGGACTGTAGAGATGTAGAATAAGATCATGCAGAATACGTGCTTTACCTCTTTATATATCCTTACCTCCGTGTGGACGACTTTTCCGCTGTTATCAGTTTGCTCATTAGCTCGCCACGTAGGTTGGCGAGCTTGAGACACAGAAAGAAATTGACCGCGACGGTCCCAGAAAGCAGGTAAAACAAAAACAAAAGTCAAAAAATCAAATAAACAAGTAAATAAAACGTGGTAAGATCTGAAAATGTGGTAAAAATCAGTCAGCTGTGAGGGCTTTTATTTGTCTGGATTGCTTTTGAAAACACTATCAGTTGGGTTTAGGGAAGGGGGTGGGTGGGCGTCAGTCAGTCAGTCAGTCGAGAGCGGCCTCTGGTGGATTTACGTGAGAACATCAGGCGTGAATGGCACTCGCAGGAGACATTTAAGAGCTGACAAAGCGTACACAGCGGCCTCTGGTGGATCCGTAAAAAAAAAATTGTAAAAAACGTACCTCCTGGGACATATTTTGCACTCTCCAGAAATGTATACAGGGCTACATATCAATATTGAGCCTGGGTTACCCAAAACCTTCGCCTTTACCTCAAAACTTTGTCATGTAAAAGCCCCTTAATGTTTTGAAGACATTTTTGATTACATACAGTAGTAATGGAGCCTTTTAACAAGACAGTTATGACGCATTAAATGATCATCAGCATCCTAAACCCTTGAAAGTTTTTATATTTAGCTTTTTTTTAAATGTAAGTATATTTATATCTATTTATGTATGTATTATATCATCTTTACATCAAATTACAACAAACAAATTACTGCTTGTGGGGAGACACAGTGGCGCAGTAGGTAATGCTGTGGCCTCACAGCAAGAAGGTTGCAGGTTTATATGTGTGTGAATGAGTGTGTATGGATGTTTCCCAGTGATGGGTTGCAGCTGGAAGGGCATCCGCTGTGTAAAAACATATGCTGGATATGTTGGTGGTTCATTCCGCTGTGGCTACCCCAGATTAATAAAGGGAAGGAATGAATGAATGAAATTACCGCTTGTGCGAGGTGTTTCTAATGCAGTGTGAATGGAAGACACAGTAAATTTAACATTATTCTTTCTTCTGTCTGCCGTTATCAGTCTCACATTACTTTCTTTTTTTATTGAAAGTCTTATTAACACCAGCGTGGATTATTTCAGCAAATAGGATTGCAAAAAACATGATTTGTTGTACTCTCTCATTCACTGCACACTACGTTTACCCAACTATGACGACTTCGGCTACTGAGAAACCTGGAAATGTGAAAAGTAAATCAATTGCTTTGATAAAAAAAAAAAATCACTGCCATAATTTAATTAAACGGTGACGGAAGCATTCATCTGGCACGCAGTCTGGGGTTGCATTTTAATGGTCGCACAAATGAAAGCTCATTCGCAAATCCTGCATAAGGTGACACATTTTACTGCCTTTTAAAGCATCTATTTTCATCCTGGCCCAAACACCTCTGGCCTTCCCCGCCGCCTCACTGCCAGGTCATTTAGCAGACAGCGGGACACGCAGAGTCCCAATAATGCCTCCACACTGAGCCATGGGCGACAGAGGAGGAGCAGACAGCGTCACTTAGCACTTTATGGATCATATTTCCTTCACACGAAAGCTCAGATTTATTGGCCCCGACTGAGCAGTGCCTGAATCCAGAGAGTCCCGTCTCTTTATCAGACTCCAGCACAAGGAGGCTTTATAAAAAAAAAGACAGGAGTGACCCCTGTTCCCAGGAAAGAGGAGGTAAAATTAACACAGGGAAATAATTAACCTAATCCGGGTCCAGGCAGGCTTGTTTACGGTCACCTTGTAAAGACAGCGGGGTGTCTGGTCCTAAAGGGTGTATGGGGTGCTTATCTGTTCACATTTAAGGGGCTGTCTAAACGTATCTTAACGTAACTTTCTTTACTGATTTGCACACAACAAAACATACACTCACGAAACGATATTAATACGTGTGGCTCCTATGTCAGTTGCGTCACGCCATGGCTCATTTGCTATTTACATGGCGGACTTTGTTAGGGTAAAAACTAAATGCTTCACTTGTGAGAAAACAGGTAAACAGAGCATCTGCAGCGAGAGGATAAAGAACGAGCCTCCTCCATTCAGCCTCGTTACTTTCTCTTTGCTTTACTCCTTTACTTTTGTGCAAGTAAAGCTGGATTTATACTTTCGGCTTGCACCGCATCGCACACCTCCACTGACTGCTTGCACACCTTGCGAAATGGACGAGGCTTTTATACTTGCTGCGTTCTCCGTTGTGATATTCTTTAAAAAGACAGGGGGCAGTCAAAAGAAACTGACCGTAAAATCAGACGGATAAACAGAGAAGTAGAAAGTTTCCAGAACTACGTCATATCATTAATAACATTCAAGGCTTGTAAACTAATTATATTTATTGTTTTTATTAATTATTTTAATGATTATTTTAAGGATTTTTATAACCATTCAAGATTTTTTCAATCAAACCTTGATGCATCACTTGCTTTTGTTCATATCTCAAACTGTTTTACCTATTAAATTTTATTCATTCATTCATTTTCTTTTCGGCTTAGTCCCTTTATTAATCTAGGGTCGCCACAGCGGAATGAACCGCCAACTTATCCAGCATATGTTTTACGCAGCGGATGCCCTTCCAGCTGCAACCCATCTCTGAGAAACTATTAACGTTTATTAAAATATTATTGACAGCAGAACATGGGCTGCTCTACAAATATATATTTTATTATGGCAAGAATAAAAGCAAAAAAAAGCACACTTACTATAAAATACTGATTTTTTTAGGCCCCGTTTACACTAATACGTTTTAGTTTTAAAACGCATAAGTTTTGCTACGGTTACGCCATTCGTCCACATTACACCGGAGTTTTCGAGCGGCCATTTTCATTCTAAAACACTGCTGCTCCGTCTCAGTGTAGATGGGGGAAAACGGAGACATCTGAAAACGGAGGCGAGGCTGCAGACATTCGCCTCTCTGATTCGGGCTTTGTCCTCAATATTAAGTAGCCTTCACACAGTTCAGTCTTCATCCTCTTCTTGTAAGTTCAGACTTCGCAAATTGATAAGGAAAACAAACTCCCGAGTGTGTACTTTATAAAGTCATTCACATCACCCTGGCACCCATTTCACTATGCTGTTTCACTTTCTTAACAATAAAATGAAAACATGATGTGAGGAACTGCCTATTTTCAGTTTTATATTATTAGCAACTTAACAGACATCAAACATGTTGAGGCGTCGTGTAGCTTCATAATATGAGCGTCATCTTCATGCATATATATAACAAAACGGAGCCTATAACATTACTGCCTCCTTTCATTTTCATCGAAAATACAAAACATACCCTCTCTTACATTGAATATCAGTTTTAATAAGTAATAATGACTATTATAAAAGTATATCGGTGTCCGCGGTTACATTAATTAAGATATTAACCTAACTTATCTTTGGGCTCAGCCAAAACACGTTACCTGAGAACAGGTAATAGATTCAAAAGACCAAAGTCGGGGAATATGTAGTTAGATATAGACAACAAGATTAATTAAATATCACGTTTAACAAATATAGTGAGATTAGATCCAGCGGTAGATCCGTGATGAACAGTCCGACATGCACAGCTCTCATACGGATACGTGGTCAAAGCACGCTGCACTGCATGCCAGAGAGTGTGTGTGTGGTCACGTGATGTGCGTTTTCACCGTTTTAGTGTAGACGGAGAGCTGTTCAGAAACGCTGGGTGAAACGCTAGTGTGGACGCGGATCCTTTTCATTCTAAAACGCTGTTTTAAAACTAAAACGTACTAGTGTAAATGGGGCCTTAGATTTAGCCTGTCTGTCTGGCTAGTTTCTGTCCTATAGTTATGCTAAAAATGCTATAATGGTCCAACATCCCTGATCATTATTACCAATAAAGTGCATAAAAACAGAGCATCAGTATATTGTAAACCGATAGGTTCAAATATTCCTTTACAGTTAACAAAGAAATAATTTGTTTCTTAATTATAGTTTTGTGGCTATTAAATTGTTTTAAATTCAAAATTGTATTGTATACATCAGTGTAAAGACTATGAAAGACCTATTTCTGTAATTGTGTATCTGGGTCTCCACTTTTGCCATGGCCTCTTTTAGCTTTAGCAAATTTATCCTTCAGGTTTTTCCAAACCTTTTAACAAAAACTTTCCTCCTTTCCCACGGCTGTTGCAATTTTTAGCCAAGAATTATTGATCATCAGGTTATCTGTATGATCACAGATCATAAAGATGTCTGTACAGTCATACATGTTTCAGACAAAATCTCTTCAAAGTGGTTCATATTCAACTAAAATCAAACACGGCGCCACACGCAGTTCACCCGAGTCTAAAAAAAAAAACATGCGCTCCACCAGCCGAAATCATGTCATGCCCACCCAAAGCGAACCTCTGCAAACTCATCAGTGACGTCACATTCGCTGCGCGCACTCAATCGAACTAGCGGATGCGTTGAGTATAAACCAGGCTTAAGCAAACGGTGGAAACTCCCTCCACTGAACCCATCCATTAACCTACATATTTAACTTAGTTAAGCACAAAGATTTGTTTCAAAACTATTTCTAAATTCAGTTCTAATTTCTAGCAAATGAATAAATGAAAAATAATAATGAAGTGAGTTATATTCAAACACACGTCCTGTTCTTATACCCCATATGGGGATGCAGACGTCTCCAAAACCCCACAGGTGGACAAATCTACACTTGTTTTTATTAAAGCAAATATAAATCTGCATACAATAAATAATACTGCTACTAATAATAACATTAAACTAGTGCAGATTGTCATGAATAAACTGAAAAAAGCCCCCCGAGATGAGGCATGGAGGCAGCGGCTTTTATATTTATGTAGAAAATTATAATTTTTGTAACATTTTAATCCTTTGTAAAGTTTATTTATAAACTAATTTCGAGAGGATCACGTGATTATGATTGAACACGGCTGTTCATGCATTAACCATGTATGACCAACCAATCAGACGATTTCTAACCTACTATAAAGAGCTAGAGTTTCTTACTACAGTCATCTTCGTTGAAGAATCCCCCCTTCCACCCCTACTCCTCCTCTTTTCCTTTCATAGGGCGGCACGGTGGCCCAGTGAGTAGCACTGCGGCCTCACAGCAAGAACGTCACCGGTTCAAGTCCTTTAACAGACTGGCTGTCGTTTCTGTGTGAAGTTGGCATGTTCTTCCCGTGCTTGCGTGGGTTTTCCCCGGGTTCTCCGGTTTCCTCCCACGTTCCAAAAACATACACTACAAGTTAATTGAACAATCTAAATTTAGCACTAGTCAAACTTTTATCCATCAGCATATCTCTCCGTAGCAACTATTTTCTGTCATCAACTCTTACAAAAGGGGGGAGTTCTCGAGATCTACCCGAGCTCAAAGCTCCCCTCTCGCCCCGCAAACGGGAGGGAGCCCAGGGCTCAAGGACCTTTTGAGTTCAGGGCTCTCTCCCGGGACAGCATGCCAAACTTGCTTATAATCAATCATCAGCTAAGTGTGAACTCTTGAAAATTGTGTTTATCTGTAAAGATATCCATGTATTGTTGTACATCCTGTGTGTATTAAGCGATGTGTAAGTGTTTGGACCCACATAGAGGCATAACTAATGCACTCTGCACTGGATTTTATAGAGCAGCTTTTAGTTGGTCAATGGCACAGTCTATTTCAGTTCCTCAAAATAGCAACGCACCAACAATGGGACTTAACACACCTCCCTTATAGACCAGCACACCCATGAGTCCACAAAGTGGACCACAAATGGATTTGCTATTTAAACAACGTGACGCAAAACATGAAAATTACACCTGTGCTGGTCTGGAAACAGCAACAAATCACGTCTTGCACCGTATTGCGCTAAGTGTATGATAGAGCCACTAGAGTTTGTTCAGTTTGTTTTGTGCAACAGGCTGCTCTGATGGCAGAACAACGGCTTTGACTAGACAGAATTCCTCACCCATGTGTTGTGCTAGGACGGCCCGGCCCGGCCCGAAGAGTAACATTCTTCCTGCAGAATAAATAAAACACTAGCGGGACACAAACGAATGCCTCTCGCCGAACATGAGGTCACTGTGACGCGCACCACTCCCCCAGAGCCCGGTTCCGTGTGCTCAACTACGTAGATAAATTATCTGTTTGTTTTTGTTAACTTGACAGCAGGAAAGAGCTGGGATTAACAAGTGCAGGGCTCCAACGCAGCCAGCCTCAAAATGGTTGTGCAACCAGGCAACTGCTACGATACACTCGCGCACACACACACACACACACACACACACACCACTCCCAGAAATGTGAACATGCTGTTGTGGATGTATGGACAAGAGTTTGTGTAATAGCCCAGTTGCTTGACCTGAATATTTTAGCTGACAAAGTCCAACATGTTTGGAAGTTCAAACCATGAGCACATGTGCTTTTTTACAACCCATATAGAAGTCTGGGTCCATCTTTATATTAAGTGGCCTTAACTAATATGTATTTACACTGAAACTAATCAATTGTTACAATGTACTTTTTGTGTAAATACATGTTTTAACATTTTACTTATGATTGATTAAATACCTGCATGTAATTAGGGACCGAGCACTGAAACGGTGCGTAGGCCCTATTGGAATTGCTCCTTTTCTTCTTCTTCTTCTTCCGCGGAATGAATCGCGATTTCTGAGTGGCTAAACATGCCCGAAAACTCACGAAACTTTGCACATGCTCCAAAAGTGGCAAAAATTTACGTTTGTTATAGGAAGTGGGCGTGGCAAAATGTCTCGACAGCACCTCCTATGCACTCGTGACGGACTAGCCCCCAAGCTACGAATCACGTACACGCACGAAAATTGGCACACACCTCAAACATGCCAAACCCTATTTAAAAAAAAGTCTTTTAAAGCGAAATCTCAAACTCAACAGGAAGTCAGATATTTTTAACTTCCTGTGGTGAAAAAGTGGCGTTTTTGCCATTTCCAGGCGTTGTATTTTAACGAACTCCTCCTAGGGATTTAATCCGATCAACACCAAAATTGGGTTTTGTCATCTAAAGGCCTTGGCGATGTTAAATTGCGAAGTTCTATGCTGCATCAGAAACCGCCTACTACTCAGTAGGTACTGCATTTGAATTTAAGCGTACGACTCGGCCGTTAGAAAAGTACGTTCTATGCATGTATGAATGTGAGAAGTATGAATGGAATTCGGACATACTACATCCGCCATTTTTTCATGGTCATGTGACCTACCTGCGTCAGTTACGTCAATTCACTCCCATTCATGAATTCTCTTGCAGGGCATCATGGGATAGCGTAGCGTGCATGGGATGCGCACTTTAGAATCTCGCCGGAAGTAGTAAGTCATCCAGGTACTTTTCACATACTGATTTTAGAATTCTATGAATTCGGACATACTACTCGGCGCACATACTGATTTCAGCATACTGTATAGTATGGAAGTATGCAGTTTCGGACGCAGCCATAAAGTTTTCGTCGATAGGCGTGTTCGTGGCGGCTTCGCAAACTTTGATAATTCGCCACCAAACAGGAAGTTGTTATAACTCAGGCAGGCATTATCCGATCTGCCTCAAAATTAACACGTATGATAACAGTCCTGACCTGAACATGTTTACTTGCCAATATTGAGTTACAATTATAGCGCCACCTGCTGGCAACAGGAAGTGATGTGTTTTACAGCATAACAAACTCCTCCCACAAGTTTTATCGTATAAGCCTTAAATTTAAGTCTCAAATTAATGTTATCTGAAAGCTCTAGCGATGATATATTGTGAAGATCTAGAGTTTTCACCGTGGGGCGTGTCCGTGGCGGACTGCCAAACATCAACGCTTCACCATGGAACAGGAAGTATGTCTGATCTGTCTGAAACTTCACATGGTTGAAACTTCACATGGTAAGACATCTACATGCCAAAATCCAGTTTCAGTTATAGCGCCACCTGCTGGCAACAGGAAATCACTTATAACTCAGCCAAACAATGTCCGATCTGCTTGAAACTTCACATGTTTGATAAGAGTCCTCTCCTGAAGAAATCTGCATGCCAATATTGAGTCACAGTTATAGCGCCACCTGCTGACAGAAGGTAGTTTGGCTTATAACTCTACCACACAATGTCCGATCTGCCTGAAACATCACATGATTGATAGAATTCCTCTCCTGAAGACATCCACATGCCAATATTGATTTACAGTCATAGCGCCACTTGCTGACAGAAGGAAGTTTGGCATAAATCTGTGATTCTTTCAGATTTTTTAATATATCAGCTTAAATTATTATCGTTTGCTGTTCTCTGTCATCCTAAGGCTACCGGGCGGCCGTGAGCCCAGGTGCGAGGTCCCTTTCATCGCTGCTTGCAGCTTTAATTACATTTGTAATTATACTATGACCATTATTTACACCTTAACCCAAAATTAAACTAACCCATACCCCGAAACGGGTCCCTAACTCTACCCGTATCCCACCTCAAGAGCACCACAAGTGTACATTATAAACACAGTAAGTATATTGTACTTATTTTTTGATGTAAGTACCTAGTAGTTAAGGCCACTTAATATAAAGTGGGACCGAAGTCTGATATAAGATCATATATGAACATTATTATTATTATATATAAAAAAAGATATGTAGATAATTGTATTCTAATTAATGAAATTTAACACACTTATAGACATTATTGCAATATTTCCAAATGTAGGCCAATATACAGTTAAAGTCAAGATGATAAGCCCTTCTGTGAAGCAGTAAGGTCTGACTTTGCTTAGACAAAAGTCTTGTCACTGAACAGAAATAATGTCCAGAATATAATATAAAGTCATGCTGCAGTGGAAACAGAATGAATATTGTGTCTGACTCCATCATGAGCTTGGAGAACTGCATCCATACATCTCTGAATGACTCAAATCACTGATTAATAAAGTCATCTGGAATGGCAAAGAAAGCGTTCTTGCAGGACTCCCAGAGTTCATCAAGATTCTTTGGATTCATCTTCAACACCTCCTCCTTCATCTTACCCCAGACATGCTCAATAATGTTCATGTCTGGTGACTGGACTGGCCAATCCTGGAGCAGCTTGACCTTCTTTGCTTTCAGGAGCTTTGATGTGGAGGCTGAAGTATGAGAAGGAGCGCTATCCTGCTGGAGAATTGTCCCTCTCCTGTGGTTTGTAATGTTATGGGCAGCACAAATGTCTTGATACCTCAAGCTGTTGATGTTGCCATCCACTCTGCAGATCTTTTGCACTCCCCCATACTCAATGGAACCCCAAACCATAATATTTCCAGTGTCGTCTGATGATTCCTGGGTTTCTCATTTGGTTTGGGATCTAAGCTTCGACTTGAGACTCGACATGCTGTTCTTGAAGCCCTCCAGTTGTTTGGCTGCAAGATAAACTTTCCCCAAAGCTTGCAGCAGATCTTTTCTTCCTTCTGTTTTAACACAATGCTCAGTCTCAGATGATGAAAAGCAGAGCATGATGCTTCCACCAAGCAGCTGTAGCTACTGTACATTGTCAATCTTTGTAATGCATCAAATTTTGACCGCACACATCTATCTTCATTCATTTTCTTTTCAGCTTAGTCCCTTTATTAGGGGTCACCACAGCGGATTGAACCGCCAACTTATGTTTTTATGCAGCAGATGCACTTTCAGCGGCAACTCATCACTATACACTTCCATTCACAAATCATACACTACAGACAATTTAGCTTACCCAATTCACCTATACCGCATATCTTTGGACTTGTGGGGGAAACCAGAGCACCCGGAGGAAACCCACACGGGGAGAACATGCAAGGAGCAGCAGGCTAGCTCAGAAACTCCATTGAAAATACTGGGGTAAAATAAATGTTCATATTTTAAAGACATGTTGGGGAAACGATGTTATTTAATGCAGTGCTTCATGTCTGGTCCGTATATCAATCACATATAGCCTATTTATCTACAGGTATAAAAGAGCTGCATAAGACTCCTGTTCAATTTATCACTGCGAACAGTGTGAACAGGCAGTAATGCACCGTGAGCTTTGGGTTATGGGGTTCACTGTACAAGGTGCTGATGAGCATTCAGGCAGAAAGACCCCCCAGTTCAGCCATTAACATGCTGCCACCTCTGACCTCTCACCTCTGACCTGATAAAATGGAGCCCTAATGGAGGCCAGACGCCAGCGCGGGGCGACACTCTGCTCCATGGGAAGGACGAGCGTCTTTCGCTTTTCAAACACTCACTGAAGAAAAGGAAGTTTATACAGCCGACTCTGGAGCGGAGCTATTTATAAAAGGAGCAATCCTTTGCTAAAATTAATAAATACGCACAATTGAAGGCATCCTGTTATTTTGTGGCCAGCACTGAGGAAGTTATTTTGTGGTACACTGATAATTTTGGTTAGAACAGCAGGCTATAAATACTGTCAGTACCGCTCCCTCCCAAACTCCAAACGAAAATCCGGTGTTTAGGAAAACAACTGCAGGGGGAAAAAAAGATGGAGGTGGAATCTTTCTGAAGCAGGAGATTTGAGGGAAGACTCTTGTGTCTGGGTGTAGACGTGTAGTGGCATTTACTGCTGATTACAATGAACGTTTCTGAACCTAAACCTGTAGAAACTGTAGTTACTGTAGAAGTTATAAACGTCCAGTGTGGTGAATGTAAATCTGCAGCAGAGTGTGACAAAATGACCCACTTTATATAACTACTCTGTACTAACATTAGAATTAATTTGATAAAATGCACTTTTAGTAGAATTTAGTTATAGGGTCAACTTTTATTAGATATTTGAATTATACTATTAACTCGCTAATCAAACAACACATCATTTTTAGAGTGTGTATTTTCATTGTATTTGTATAATTATTATATAATATATTGCATTTTTATTATTATTAATATTATTATAAATCTTCTGACCAATGATTTTCCCATTGTTTATCCCACATCGTACATTTTCATCATATTAAAAGTCCTCTAATGTTTATTAGTTAGTGAGAGCTGACAACTTAATTTACTTAAAGTATTTCTGTTGCAACTTAGAACTATGAAGTTCACCTAACTTAATTTGTACATCATTTTAAGGCAGTGTTTATTCAATTTTTAATAGTAAACTCAAATAATTGATTTTTACAGCGCACACATGCACACAGACACATATATTTATATTTGATCTATTACTGTCGTATTAATCAAAATAAACTTAAAATTTGTGTTGAAAAAAAAATAGCTTTTAATTTTTAGAAACCATTTGCTCCGACACAAGTTATGACAATATATATAGCCTACATTTTTGCAAAGCATAAAATACATTGCTCTGAGAAGGTTTTGTTGTATGTTTCAGATAATAATTTCACTAGAGGGCGCTGTCTACAAGTTTGCGACTCTGCAATACGTTACTTAGAGCATGTTTTGTTGTACGTTTCAGATGACAAATCCCCAAGAGGGAGCTGTTTACGTTACTGTGAATCTAAAATATGTTACTTTGGGTATGTTTTGCTGTATGTTTCAGATGACAAATCCACTAGAGGGCGCGGTCTACATTATTGCGAATCTGAAATACGTTACTTAGGGTACGTTTTTTTGAACATTTCAGATGACAAATCCACTAGAGGGCGCTGTCTACATTATTGCGAATATGAAATACGCTACTTAGGGTATGTTTTGTTATG
>CAIGQZ010001206.1:1650178-1677136 GCA_903798205.1 Danio tinwini | reverse complement strand
GTGTGTGTGTGTGTGTGTGTGTGTGTGTGTGTGTGTGTGTGTGTGTGAATGAGTGTGTATGGTTGTTTCCCAGTGATGAGTTGCAGCTGGAAGAGCATCCGACCCCAAATGAATAAAGGGACTAAGCCGAAAAGAAAATGAATGAATGAATGTGCATATACATTAGATTAGTCAGTACTGAAGCCAAATCCGGAGCTTATCTAACAAAATAACTTACAATAATGGTCAAAAAATTTGTACACCCAAATGTATATGTTAGGAAAAATATTATATTTAAAAAAAAAACGGGAAATAAAATACATTTTGTTCAAATTTTGCAATTTATAATTTTTTTTTTCAATTTAAATGTTTTATATTTCTATTTCTAAACATGTTCAGTGACTAAAATATTATTTCAATAAATATATCTGTTTAATAAATCTATATACAGTATATAACTACTGCTTCCCAATTTTCTGCTTCCATTCCAAAACATAAATAAATTTTATAGAGTTTCAATTGATACGTATTCAATTATTATTCAATAAAATAATTTTTAAAATGCATTTAAATAAACTTTTTGCTGCAAGTACACTGTAAAAAAAAGGATTCATTAGATTTACTCATTTTTTTCAAGCTAAGTGGTTGCAAACAATTGATATGAGCTGAATTTAAACAAATTAAGTTAAACATTACTAAATTCCATTCGTTTGTTTAAATTCAGCTCATATCAATTGTTTGCAACCACTTACCTAAAAGAAAAACCTGCAAATTTTTTTGTTCAGAGTATGAAGCTCATAAACATGATGCAATCTGTCAGTCAGAGGAGTAAGACTGACTTCACATGGAGCTCATCTGTCCCAGCATTCGCCGACATGTGTGTGTGTGTGGACCTCATGTGACAGATAAGAGCGGGCCGAGTAAACAGGAGCTCAGATAACATGCTGATAGACTGTTCCTGTACTTCCGCTTCTGCATATTTGCCATCTGATCAAGTGGGCAATGAGTGTGTGTGTGTGGGAGTGTGGAGACAGAAGACTTGCAGACTTGTGTCCGTCTGTGCGAAAGCTTAAAAGCAAAGTCACCTGATAAACCACAGCACAGATGCTTAACCAAGAAATAAAACACTACACTGTAAAAAGAGATGAGTTACTTTACTTTAAAGGTCCCATACAATTAAAGTTCATCAAGTTCATCAAGTTTTTAAAAATGTTAATATCAGTATTAATTATTTTTAGGATATCTATAAGCTAGTGCGCTCCAAAACAGTGACAAAATCTGCGTTTAGGAGATATAAAACTCATATAAACATGTAAAGCTTGTAGTTTGTCTCTTCCTCCTAAATGGATCAACGGTTTTGTTCACGTCACCTCATACTTCAGTGTCTCATCAGATTTTCTGACCAATCAAATGCTCTCTAGTATCATGCCCCGCCCCCTTCTTCTCATTTGGTGCTCTTAAGCTCAACCTCTCACTGGCAGAGCTGTAATCAAAACTAAAAGCTATTGGCTGTTTTTTTTTAAAGGGGGAGGAGCTACACTATGCCCCGCCCTCTTTGTGTTTTGGTTAAGATTACACCAAAACATAGAATAAAAATGACAACAAGATGAGTTAAATGTCACGTTTAACAAATATAGTGAGATTAGATCCAGCGGTAGATCCTTGATGAACCATCCGACGTGCAGACCTCTTACCTGGGGTTTTGTGCTCAAAGCACTAGAGGTGTGAACACTGGCCTCACGGTTCGATTCGGTTACGATTATCATGCCATCGATTCGGTTCAATTCAATATCTCGGTGCATCAACGATGCTTTCCATACACAGTTTTATAATATCTTCACAGCACAGCAATTCTTGTATTAAAATGTATAAATATATTTATATACTATTTGTAATACAATTTTGTCCTTTAATACAAACAGTCAGATATATAAACTGCGCCTTTAAACAACACAAGCATTTATAGCAAATAAACAAATATTAATATCCCGCTCGCTTTCTGATCCTTGTCTGGCAACTGCTTTCTTACACCTCTTTGATTGGTCACACGCTCAACTGAAGGGGCTCCGATTGGCTCTACTCGCTGGCACTCTTCAGCAGATAAGTAAAGCCTGGTTTAAACACTGATAAGCAGTAGCGGCAATCACAGCTGATCCATGATAGACGCGGTTGAGAAAACCTTGAAAACATGCACTCGTGTCTGTATCCGGAAGTATCGCTGTAACAGCCGAGAGGAGGGGAAAAGTGACGCCAGCAGGTCAAATGGGACACAGTGAGAGACAGAAAAAGAGAGAGAGATGGAGTACTTTTAGTCTCTCAATCGCAGTGAAACAGGGGCTTCTGCTGTAAGTGTCAGTGAAAGACTGTTCAGCAAACACACACGCAGTGAAATTGTGAACAGCTTCTGCGTTTTTAAGTCGTTGGATCGTTGTAAATACTTATAGTAAGCTACGGCAACATATAAGATAAATGACGTCAATACATAATAACCGGTTATTATTATTACTGAACCGATACCGGAATGTCCGCGTCTGCATCGCGGTGCACCGAAGAAACAATTCATTTTGACACCCCTACAAAGCACCCGCTGACTGCCTGGAGCTCACACAGGCGCATACGCTGCAGTGTGTGTGTGGTCACGTGATGTGCGCTTTCAGCAGTATAGTGTGGACGGGGAGTTGTTCAGAAACGCTAGGTGAAACGCCAGTGTGGACGTGGATCGTTTTCATTCTGAAACGTCATTTTAGTTAACGTATTAGTGTAAACAGGGCCTGATTCAAGGCTAAATTCAACCATGGGCCTGTTCCATACGCCAAGCCTACAGGAAAAGCCAAGCTTATTTTGGTAAGTCAGGTTTATTAATGGTGGATTCGGTTTCATACATCAAATTTATGATAGTTCAAACTCTGGCAACTTATGCTGGGAAACTAACCTGGTGTAAGAGTCTAAGGCGCCGTTTACACTAACGTGTTTTCATTTTAAAACGCATAAGTTTTGCTACGGTTACGCCATCCGATCACACTACGCGTTTTCGAGCCCCAAAAATGGAGCGTTTTAAAAACGCTGGAGGTCGTTTTCATTCTAAAACGCTGCTGCTCCGTCTCAGTGTGGATGGGGGAAAACGGAGACATCTGAAAACGGAGGCGTGGTTGCAGACATTCGCTACCTGATTAGGGCTTTTGGATCATTGTGTATCCTTCCCTTATTTGTCAAGCCTCTATCACATGACTATAACGCTACCGGAAGACAGCAGACCAGCCTTCACTGTAAACAACAACATGGACACAGAAATGGGAGTGTTGTTTGCACTATTGTCCATTTTAGGTGCCATTGTGCAGTTAAACTCTGCCTTTTTTACTACAGCAGCTGCATATATTCGCAATAGGCAAGCTATTGTTCGAGCACTCGCTAATCGCCCACATTCATCATTCAACCAGCGTTTGTTGACTAACAATAACCAAATGCCGAGCAAGACACATGCTTCCTGTTTATACTCGGACGCGCATGCCCAGAGTGCGCGAAGGGTCCCGTGATATACGTTTTTGGTGGAGTAGTGTGGACGGAGATAAGTTTAGAAACGCTAGATGAAACGCTAGTGTGGACTCGGATCGTTTTGATCTAAAACGCCATTTCAAAACGAAAACGCATTAGTGTAAACGGGGCCTAAATGATCATATGCATTTGTTTATATGGCAAAAGATGTCTTTCACCAAAGAAGGTCCATGCTTACTCCAAAGGCAGATACTGATAAGATCAGGGCCTGGTGTGTGGACTTTGGGGGTTTTAAGATGTGGTCACATGTTGATTGGCCAGTTTGAATGTCTCAGCATTTGGGCTTTAGTCACATGGTCAAGAAGATACAAAATAGCTGGTAAACTTTGCTCTGTCTCTTTCCCTGGTCTGCTCTTTTCCTGGTCTGCTTCTCTCCTGTTCTGCTCCTCTCCTTCTCTGGAGGCTATCTTCTCTGGCTCTACTGCTCCCAGGCTCTTTGAGGTCCACTTACTCTCTTTGTCTCTCTCTTTCTTGGGAAACTTTAAATTTACATTTAAGCTGGATACAATTTATATCATATGATTTTATCATTTTATGTTTTATCATTTTATACAGTTATTTTACAACTAATTCAGTTGTAACCATAAAGAATTATTGTCATTAAATCATCTCATTTTCAAGTATTTGTGAATTACTTTTGATTTAACATCAACACTTAATCGCTCCATATTGCAATACAATACAATCACATAATATCAACGCTCTCCCACATTTTAAGCTATTAATGCTGCCCTTATTTCCGTTTTTGGTATAAGATTGCAGAAGAATGGTTTGACTAGAAATGTACAGTTTTTTACCATCATGCTGATAACTTTTTAGTCGCTCGGCAGAACTACAGTTCGAACTGCTGTGGTTGAAATACCATTCTACACTGGTATAAGGCACTCTCAAGCTTAATCAAGGTAATATTATCATTTGCCTGCTGTAATTTGATGGCATTTTAATTAACTTCTTAATAATGATTAACTTTATAGTCACTTCATAGTAACTATATTTATACACCAAACATCTTTTAGAATAAAACAATAATGCATTTAAATTGGGGCTGCACGGTGGCACAGTGTGTAGCACGATCATCTCGCAGCAAGAAGGTCGCTGGTTTGAACCTCGGCTGGGTCAGTGTGGAGTTTGCATGTTCTCCCCGTGTTGGAGTGGGTTTCCCCTGACAAGACCAAAGATATGCGCTATGGGGGAATTGGGTAAGCTAAATTGTTCGCAGTGTATGTGTGTGAATGGGTGTGTATGGATGTTTCTTAGTGATGGGTTGCAGCTGGAAGGGCATCCACTGCGTAAAACATATGCTGGATAAGTTGGCAGTTCATTCCGCTGTGGCGACCCTTGATTATTAAAGGGACTAAGCCGACAAGAAAATGAATAATTAATAAAGGGACTAAGCCAAAAAGAAAATGAATGAATATTATTAATATTATATGTTTTACTCGTCTAGAAAATGCTTCTTGAGTTAAGAATATGTAGATATTTGTACTAGAAACAAGCCTAAAACAAATGTAATTAGCAATAGCGTTTGTTTTTCAGTGCGTGGCCAGTCTGAAACAAATTGCGACTTGTGATTTGCAAGAGTGCCAAAACTTTTGCTCACCAAAGAAAAGCGCCAGGAGTCAAACGGCGACATTCCCTTTCCCTCTGATCCCCTAATGTGTGTTTTTCTGGACGACGCTGTTTCCACATCCAGCTGGGTCATCAATCACACGGAGAGCAATGGCACAAACTGATCTCAGATCTGCTGCTTCACCATCAAAAGCTGTAATTATGCGCCTCAGGTTAAACTGTGGACTACAATCCTGACACTCCACCTGAATAAGCAGCAATAAACACGACAGCAAGCGGATGTGGAGCTGTAGGGCAGGGGTGAGGGGAAAACACACACGTGAGGAGCGGAAGGAGAGAGAAAGAGGAAAGAAAGAGGGACAGTGGTCATATTCAAAGAAATAAATATAGTGTATCTTAAAAAAAATACCCCTGATGTGAAATCGGCATCAAAAAACATGTCAAAAATGCTAATCGGTTTGATGTCAAAACCTGGACGTCTATTTGACATCAACACTATGATGCCGTCTTGACCTCCAAAACAACGACACAAAAAAGTATTATAATCAATCAGTGGTGTACAGTAACAAATTGCAAACACTCGAATGACTGTAACTGAGTAGTTTTTCTCCGAAATTGTAATTTACTAAGTAGTTTTATAAATGTGTACTTTTTACTTTCCCTTGAGTATATTTTTAGTGCAGTATCTGTACTTTTACTCCACTACTTTCAGGGTTCATACACATTTTTACTACTAAAATTCCATGACTCTTCCATGATTTTTCCAAGATCTTCAAGTTCATTTTCATGACCGCAAAGTCTACATATGCGTGGTGAAAGAAAAACAATGCATCTTAAAATTTATTACAGCAAATCGTAAAACACGCAACAATGTATTTAGTTTTAATTTATATTTATATCGATGTAAAATTGATTCAGATAATGCTTACACAGCACTAATAGATCGCGAATTATGTATGACTGCATTTCGTCTTTAAAATGAGCGCAAAGGGGCGGTATGATGCCGTTCTTTTTTGCGCTTACCTGCTGACCGCTTACCTCCATTTGGACAACTTTCCCCGCTGTTACCAGTTTGTCCAGTGGCTCACCATGTACGTCAGTGGACTTAAGACGCAGAGTGGAGTTGATCACGATGAGGGAGTGAGAGTCCTGTGAAGAACGGCTCCAGAAAGCAAGTAACCCAAAAACAGAAGCCAAAAAATAAAAATAAAAACAAGTAAATGACAGGGTGAGAATTTGGTAAAACGTGATAAAATGCAGATGATGGCTTTTCTTTTTCTGGATTGCTTTTTAAAACTGTTGGTTGGGTTTAGGGAAATGGGTGGGTGGGTCAATCTGTAGGTGCGTCTCAAATCGCATACTTATGCACTATTCTATGCCATTTTGTAGGATAAATAGTGTAAGTAGTGAGTTCATACTGAAAACTCTAAAAATAATAAGCGCATTTTAATCACCCGGATGATGCACTTATTCAACCAGTTAAATGAAGTGTGTAATGATGGACACTTCACGCACTGAACGACCACAGTTTTGCCCACATAGCGGAAGGGGCAGAGCTATCGGGCGTACATGTTGGATAACTTCGAATTGTGGAAGCGAAATTTTCCTACGAGAGTGTTTATAGCACCTACTGATGGAGAATGCGGTTATACTCATGCCAGGTAATATTTGGTACTTTTTTTGGCAACCATCAAACGTCATCAGGGAAACGGCTTGAATTTCCGATTAGTAAAAAACATTAGTGCTCCATTTGGGACGACACTACATACATATACTATGCTGTTGAGTATGTAAATGCATAAGTACATAGTGCATAGTGTGCCATTTGGGACGCAGCTTGTGTTTTTAAAAACACTACTGGATGGTTTTAGGGAAGGAGGTGGGTGGGGGGATCGGTCGATCCGTCAGTCAGTCAGTCGACAGCGGCCTCTGGTGGATTTACGCGAGAACTGTCGGTGCAAATGGCACTCGCGAGAGAAATTTGAGATCTGAAATAGCGTACTCAGCGCCCTCTGATGGATTTGCGAAAGCAAAAACTACAAAAAAATGTACCTCCTGGGACATATGTGGCTTTCTCCAGAAATGTATATAGCGGTATGTTTTCAGCATGAGCCTGGGTTGGAAAAGAAGACAACTAGCCTATATTCAAGTAGACAGATATCTGTTTTCCATGACTTTTCCAAAACTTTATGGGTTTTTCTGTTTTTCCAAAACTTTTCCAGGCCTGGAAAATGCCATGTCAATATTCCATGACTTTATGAACCCTGTTCTTTCCTTTAACCTGCAGTCACTATTTTATTTATTTATTTTTTGTCTATGGGAATTAGAAGATTCAGTCCTGCGATTCCTGTCCAATCAAATCACACATAGAAGAGGTAAATCGCATCATAATGAACCATACGTGTCAACATTGGGATGTGAAAATCAGAGTTATGCCCACCATTATAAGGGATTCCCCCCCCCCCGCCCCCCCCCCCCCCAACCCCCCTTAAAAATCCCCAAATTACTAATTTTGGTGTTGTTTCATTGTAAATAAACAGTTAAATGGTCAGTAATATGTTTTATTATTATTATTTACGAAATAAAAAATAAATAGTATACATCAGCAGCAAAATACATTAGCAAACAGTTCAGCTTATTAAAATGAATAGCTATTATAATGAAATAAAATCAAGCTCTCAAATCTCATTAGCCGTTTCTTCACTGTATAACTCACACATTCTGATTAAAGAGCAACAAATGAATCTTATTTATTTGGATTTTTACATTAAATAACAGGCGTCACTTTAAAAATGCACACATCTAACGTTATAAAGAAAGCATTCGACTGCTTTCCTAACTTTTTATGATCATTTCGGACGAAATTAGTTGTGTTTGAAAACAACCCCACCAAGATCGACATCTTTAGATGTTATTATTATTAATTATGTGTATATGTCTGTTTAAACACGCACCCAAAACCCGCTTTCGCTCCGTTTCAAATCGCGTGTACAGAATCTGTTTGGGAAACAGCCTCTATTTATCACTATGGAGCTTGTCAGCTGACAGTCACGCACCGCTATATGACTGTTTTGAGGATTGCATATGAAGAGAGACGGCACCTGTAATAAAAGCAAAGGGAATCCCGCCGTTTTTATATTTATTTAAAAGTGTTTTCATGCCTAAACAAAGCGAAAGCACAGAACAGACTCACATTTAAGAGCAAAGGGTGTCCCCTGGTGGTTTGGCGGTATGGGTTGCGAATAGGAAAGGCTCTGCTCTTTAATGTTTATTGCCACCCTTCAGAGAAAGACTGAAAATACGGGAAAATACGTTTACGGGATGATAGCGGGATAGAACTGTAAAATACGGGAGAATCCTGGGAAAAACGGGAGAGTTGACAGGTATGTAATGAACTACCTCAAGACATGGGTGATTTATATTGCAGCAAACTGTATGAAAGCGTTAAGAGTGTCCAAAAGAAGATGTCCAAAATCTTTACTTGCATTGAGCCAGAGACTGTTTAGATGCATGTCACTGATGAGAAGATGACGGATGTTTATTGTATGAAGACCTAAACAGCCAGCAGGCACAAGAGGTTAATATGACGTCAGATTGACTTTGTACCCCAACATCGTAGGGGTCTTGCAATTTATTTGTAAATGAAAATTGGGTTGACGTCAGAACTCAACGTCATGCTGACGTCAATGTTTAACGTCTAACCTAAAATCAACTAAATATCAACGTCTAATGATGTTACAGCTTGACATTGTGTGGACGTTACCCCTATGACGTCTATTAGACGTTGGATTTTGGTTGCCATACCTGACGAATAAATGTCAGTATTTGACCTCAATATGACGTTGGTTTAAGATGTTGGCTCGACGTTAGATTTTGGTCACTGTCCAACACAACCATAGTCATTTGACGTCATTACAAAATAACGTTGTCCCTAGACGCTGGCTAAACATTGAGTTTTGATCACCTGACATCACAACCTAAATTGAACCAAATATTAACGTCGAATGACTTTATGTGCCTGCTTGGCAATAACTAGATGCACTACAGAATGTTACGTTTACACACATCCACAAATGACATGCTTTATACAGCGTAATACTCACTACTCTTAAGTACTCATACTCATATTTTGAGTAATATTTACAACAGATACTTTTAGTCTGCTTGCAGTACATTTTTATGGCAAGTAATGGTACTTTTAATCAAGTACGATTTTTTTCAGTACTCTTTCCACCACTGCTTATAATATTTAAAAAGTTTTATTCATCTGAAAGTCTTATTCATCTTCAATCCCAAATTTACACAGGTTTTTGTATCAAAACACTCGATTACACAGGGTTTTGCATACATTTTTTTCATTAGCATTAGCCCAAACTACTGCAGTTCACATGGCAGTCAATAAATAATCACATCTATGTTTTGAAATCTGTTTTAACGTTACAGATTGCATTGAATGCGTATCCATATTTACAAATAGTTACTTTCCTGTAACATGCAACTTAGCCGGTCTGCCATATTGCTAGAGCCACTTTTAGATAAAGGGGGGCATTAGTTTTGTTTGGCCCTTAGAGCCACCAGCAGCTCCATCAGCAAGTTTCTCGGCTTCCCATGCATCCTCGCTGAAGTGTGAAAGTCACGGCGTGAAGACAGAGCTCAAAACAACCCCAAACAAGAGAAGAAGCCTTTGTGTCCCACAGCCCCCATAAAGACCAGCGAGACTTCACAAAGACCTGTTTACCTTTGGAGAGCACGAATAAAAGATTTTACAGATCTCTTTAGGGATAACGTGAAGTAAAAATGACATGGAAATGAGCCAGCTGTACAAAATTGTACAGTAAAGAACAGCGTTTTATTCAGTTCGGTACGGTACGGGTCATCTTTATCAGGCTTGTGTCTCCACTGCCAAATGGCGCTCTCTTTGTTGGGCGTGGTGAACGTCCAGTGGCGGTTCTAGTTTAAATGGCACCCTGGGCGAACCCCCTTTATATTGTTATATTTATTTTTCAAAACATTTAACAATTTATTTTGTTTATTATTATTCATATTATTATACAATTATTATTCTAAATAAATAACAGAAATCAATCCTAAATGTTACTGGAAAACAATGTAACAACTGGAGTGATATGCTCACTTAAGAAATATTTAGCAGTAATATTAATTATGACAATTATATAAAATACAAAAAAATATGTTTTATAGAATTATCGGTAACACTTTATAATAACTACACACTATGAATCATTTACTAAGTAATAGGATGTAGTGAATTCATTATTTGTTAAGGATTAAATAAGTAAGCAGTTCATAACTGCAGCTACAAATGCTGTATTCTTGATTTACAACCACATTTAATGTGCTTAATAATTGTACTTTCATGCTTTGTTGATGACTTATTTTTTCATTATTAAATTAACTACTGCATTATTTACAAACCATGTATTTATTTATTTATTTATTTATTTATTTATTTATTTATTTATTTATTTATTTATTTATTTATTTATTTATTTATTTATTTATTTATTTATTTATACATACATACATACATACATACATACATACAGGGACAATGTACAACATGACATGTTGTGCCAGAGTTAGCTATAAAGCAAATCTACATCTGTAGTCTCTGGGCAGGAATTTATAACAAATTTAACAATAAAAAAATAACACATTATACACTTACAATACAATCCATGCAATACATAATTATCAATAAAATGGTTACATATTTGATTTAGTTTAAGACAAATTTTAAGAACAGTTTTAAAACGATTAAAAGTGGTACTCTCTCTGATATGCACTGGTATTTTATTCCATCTTTCTGCTGCTCTGACAGAAAATACTGATTGTCCAAAAGCAGTTCTCTTAAGTTTAATTGAACAATAACCTCTAACCGATGACCTAGTCTGTCTTATATTGTCCTTACAGGCAATCACACATTGTTTGAGGGGTGGTGGTGCAAGATCATTAAATACTCATCATTTAAAAGTAGTTGGTGGTTTTTAAGATCATTCAGAATGACTTAATAAATAATACTAACTCTGTTGAAATCAACATTTATATATCTTACTATTCAGGCACAGTTATGGTTACTATCTATGTTAAAAAATGCTTCATGCAGTTTTAAGACCTAATCTAAAGTGATGACTATTCATGCTTTATAAATCTCTTATCAAGGTTCAGTATCAAATGAACAATAATCTTTGCAATCTTATCTAAAAAGTTAAATGACTGTAAAGTTTAAACATTGCTGAATAACAGGAGTGTCAATATACGACATGAAATTGGAAAAAACAACAACTATATAATAATAATTTACCAATATAACAGGATGCAAAGTTTAAACTGTACAGTAATTTTACAAAGATTTATTTTTTATTTAATACAGTTAATAAATGAATAGGTATGAATGATGTTCTTTTTTCCTGTTTAATATAAGTGAGCCTTTAATTTATAAGGGATTTATAAAGCATAAATAGTCCTCACTTGACTTTGCTTTGTATGAAAGTACAGCTATTAAGCACATTATAAATGTGATTGTAAGGGAAGAATACAGCATTTGTAGCTGCAGTTATAAACTGCTTACTAACGCTTATTAATGTAGAGTTAATGCTTAACAGAAAAGGAATTCCTTATTAGCTAATGCTTAATAAATGATTCTTAGTGTGTAGTTATTATAGTGTTACCGAATTTCGGGGAGAGAATTAATGTTATGAAGTTTTACCTCCCTGACTCTTTACCCCTTCTTTCTGCTTTATATCCATGCTTAGTGAAAGTAACATCATCGTTTGTCAAACATCATTTAATTGTCAACATTTCGCTCTCTTAATTCAACGCCACGCAAAGCATGCTGGTAACTACAAATCCCCTAACTAGGCAGTTAGACCAACACAATTCCTTCATGCAACACAAAACGCTTAAGTTAACTTAATGGTTTACAAATTTAAGTGGACTGAACATAAAACAAATAAATTGGTTTAAAACGACAAGAATTGTTTCAGCTCATCCTAAATGGGTCGTTTGATCACGCAGCAGTGGTAATTTTTTTAAGTGTGGTGTGAATTGTAACTTAAACTAAAGTGCTACTCTATGTTTTAACGTTTTATTCAGTGGCAGAAACTGGCTTCCATATGAACACATGACACAATCCATAATGAAACACTAAAGCAGCACTATTTTACTGAGCTCATTCATTGTTTGACCGCATGTAAAGGTTTTTTTCGTTTCTGTACAAACATCAGCATGTTCATGATCGAGCCTTGAGGTCCTTCTGGAAGCACAGCTGAGCCGAATGTAAGGGTGGCGGATCAGTGTGGGAAATTGGGAATGTGCGGTATGCCAGATTAGAGGAAATCTGCTGCTCGGGGAAAGAAACAAGAGCTGCACGAACCACATCCAACATGCTTGTAAATGTGTTTTGAGGTGTATAAATGACCCTACTTTAATACCTTTGTGCAAAAATGTATCTAGTGTTGTATCTATGCTTGTAGATTGTTTTATTAAATTTCAAGCAGATCCATTCCCACTACAAAACCATCCCAATCAATAAATGATCAATTCTTTCTAAATAGAGACATTCAAGTCATCTGGTGAAAATTGTAATCATATATATATATATATATATATATATATATATATATATATATACACACACACACACACACACACACACACACACACACAGTTGAAGTCAATTATTATTTATAATAAATATTATTTTTTTATATTTCCCAAATGATGTTTAACAGAGCAAGGACATTTTCACAGTATGTCTGATAATACTTTTTATTCTGGAGAAAGTCTTATTTGTTTTATTCCGGCTACAATAAGAGCAGTTTTATTTTTAAGCTCATTTTAAGGTCAATATTATTAGCCCCCTTAAGCTATATTTTCTTTCGATAGTCTACAGAACAAACCATCGTTATACAATAACTTGCCTAATTACCCTAACCTGCCTAGTTAACCTAATAAAGGGCGTACTCACACTATGTACCGCTGCCATGAACCGGGCCAAAGCACCCTTGTCCCCCCTCCTGTCTCCCCCGACTACCCGCACTCACATTACATTCAGGCCTGGGCGCGCTTACATCATGGATGATGCGCTGTTCAGTAAGCGCTCTCGCTCAGCACAGTGGAGATTTCTTTAGTTATATGGTTTAAGTTGTTTGATATGCGTTTGACACGCAGTCTAATATTTCACCGAACAGATCAGCCACTTTTGACGCTCATAAACAATCATAAAGTCCTTGTGCTGCAGGAATTAGGAGGTTTGCTGAAGACGCAGCTGTCGTGCAGTGAGGGGTTTGTGTCTTTAATAAACTACGACGTTCATTGCGTTCATTGAACAGTACAAATGATTAATCAATCCATCTTAAAAGCCACGTCTCACTTTCAGTTGGACTCGGGCCTGGGCACAGTTCGGATAACATAGTGTGAGTACGCCCTAACCTAGTTAAGCCTTTAAATGTCACTTTAAGCTGTATAGAAGTGTCTTGAAGAATATCTAATCAAATATTATTTAGTCATCATGACAAAGATAAAATAAGTTATTAGAAATGAGTTATTAAAACTATTATGATTAGAAATGTGTTGAAACAATCTTCTCTCCGTAAAACAGAAATTGGGGGAAAAATAAAATAACAAAAATGAAATAACAGGGTGAGAATGTGGTAAAATCTGAAAACGTGTGAAAAATCAGGCGAGGGATTTTCTTTTTCTGGATTGCTTTTTTAAAACATTGTAATTTGGGTTTAGGGAAGTGGGTGGACGCTGGTCAATTGGTGCTTTTTAAAACACTATTGGTTGGGATTATAGAAGGGGGTGGGTGGGGGTATTGGTTGGTCAGTCAGTCAGTCAGTCGACAGCGGCCTTTGGTGGATTTATGTATGATCAGCAGGCGTGAATGGCACTCGCAAGATAAATTTGAGATCTAAAAAAAGTGTAAACAGCAGCCTCTGATGGATTCTGGTGGAAAAAAATAACATACCTCCTGGGACATATTTGGTGCTCTCCAGAAATGTATATTGGTGCAGATAATCAAAATGAGCCTGGGTTGCTCTTTGCCGCTCAGATAGTCATCTAAATTTGACGACCGGCTTTTGAAAAGAAATGTTTCATTGTATTTTTGTTTATATATTTAAATGGTTTTAGATTTAATGTAATAATAATAAATAACACTACTAATAATAAATTCCCCATCTTGAACACTTTAAAGATTAACACTTTTAACACGATTAAGATTGTGACTGTATATCTCACAATTCTGACTTTTATCATGCAGTTGCAAGCTGAAGAATGCGTGTTGTTGTCCTCGAAAAATCATACTTCTCTAAACACTGCCTCTTTTGTGCAGTTAAAATCCAGCTCGGATAGTTCATCATCACTTATTCTGCCTTCACGCTGTATGACTCTGCTTTTTTCTATGGCACGCTGCACATGTAAAGGCCACTCCACACAAAACAACACAAAAGTCACCAGGAAGCGCCAACAATGCAGACCAGGCTGAAGGGGTTAAACGTCTCATTCATTCGTGCTCAAGGGAAAAAGGAGAGAGAAGAAAAGGAGGGGTGGAGGGCAGGAAAAAAAAGAAGAGAAGAAAAGACAAAGAAGCAGGCACAGCCCAGCCACCTGCTACATTCCCCGACAAGAATGGAGCCAGCGGAAGGAGCCGTTTCTGCAGGAAGAGCCTCTTAAACCCATTACAGTGGCCAGAGCCAGCATGCCTGACTAGAGAATTTCAAAGAGAGAGAGAGAGAGAGAGAGAGAGAGAGAGAGAGAGAGAGAGAGAGAGAATTTAGAAATTTACCTTTATTTAATACAAAATTTTAAACTACAACATGTTTCATTGACTTAAAACAGATTTCCAAATCACACCATATTTTCATCAAAAAACAATACATGATTTCAACCCAACACAACATATTTTTTTTTTATACACTCCACATGCCTTCAAACTTGTCCAACTCTTTCATAAAAACGAAAATCATGCCTCACTTTTGCTCTTATAAGCCCTTTAAAAATCAGTTCGACTTTATAATTGGTCTCATACAAAATCTTGTGCCTCCTACTCATGTATATTGCCATTTTTGCTTGTCCTAATATAAAATTTAACAGGTGGCCTTTTCCTTTTTCTTTCTTTCCATATTTAAAATTAAACACAAACGCAGTTTTTCTAAACATCTCATCGACGGAAAGAAAAATAAGCAATGAAAAAAACAATGAAAAATTGTCTCTCTTTCATCACAACAAGGACATTTATCATGCACCGCTGAATTCAGTGTTGAAATAAGTGAAGTATATTTATAAACTAATTTTGAGAGGATCACATGATCAGGCATGTGCACACATAGGGCTCAACCTGTGCAGTGTCCATGCCCTTTTGAGTCTGGGATACAAAGACTTAAAGACCCCCCCCCCCCCCCCCCCACACACACACACACACATACATTTTTTTTGCAAAAACCTACCCCCACTTTTCGTGAAAACCGTGACTATCAACCCCCCGTCAACCCCATGTCTGAATTTGGTCCCAGTCTGCCCCTGCCTTATCTTCAATTCTGCACATGCCCTTTGGAAAGCCTCTGCACGGGCCTGCACGTGATTATGATTGAACACGGCTGGCTCCGCATTACCTATGTATGATCCACCAATCAGACGATTCCTAACTCACTATAAAGAGCCAGGGTTTCTCACTACAGTCATCTTTGATTTGAAGAATCCCCCCTTCCACCCCTCCTCCCTTCATAGGGCGGCACAGCGGCCCAGTGATTAACACTGTTCCCTCACAGCAAGACCATCACCGGTTCTAGTCCTTTAACTGGCCGGTTGTCATTTCTGTGCAAAGTTTGCATGTTCTTCCCATGCTCACATGGGTTTCCCCTGGGTTCTCCAGTTTCCTCCCACATTCCAAAAAACATGCAACTACAAGTTATTTGATCAATATAACATTAGCACTACAGTCAAACTCTCATCCAGCAGCATATCTCTTCATAGCAATCAATTCTGTCATCAGCAAGGGGGAGTTCTCGAGATCTACCTGAGCTCAAAGCTCCCCTCTCGCCCTGCAAACAGGAGGGAGCCCAGGGCTCAAGGACCTTTTGGGCTCAGGGCTCTCTCCCGGGACAGCATGGCAAACTTGCTTTATAATCAATCATCAGCTAAGTGTGAACTCTTGAAAAGCAATAACACCCTTTAACACCCGCCACTGAAGAGTTCGGACTGCATGATTTTAGCCCTGATTTTGATTCGCCGACAGGTTTTGTGAAATCGCTGACAAATGCCTGAAATCACAGACAATTCGGTGCTCGTTCAGGTGAGTGACCAAGGACGTGATATGAGAGAATCCCCAATGAGTCGCAGGCACCCGTGAGATATTTGGCGTGTTAAATATCTGGAGCTGTCGACGATTCAAATCATGCCGTGTGAAATAAGTTCTGATTGAAAACAACATCGGCGATCAACTACAGCCAATGAGAGAGCAGCATCCTCTTGTACGGGTCCCTGCAGGCCAGCGGGAGGCTGGGGGAGAAGCTAAAAGCGCTCATTTTTAGTTTATTTGGACGCAAGAAATGCGCAAGATACATTCTGTGCACATTACTAAGTCCTGCTGCAGAGGAAGAGGATACAGGTACTTGACTGGCCTTCCTGCAGTCCCGACCTGTCTCCAATAGAGAATGTGTGGCGCATTTTTGAAGTTTAATGAAGACACCGTACTTTTGTCCGCCTTAAGAATTGTTTGCAGGAAGAATGGGACAAAAATGACACCTGAAACACGTCATCGCTTGGTGATTTCAGTCCCTAAACGTCTTTTAAGTGCGGTGAAAAGGAACAGCAACATTACAAAGTGGTAAATGCTTTACTGGTCCAACTTTTTGGAAATGTGTTGCATGTAAACAATGCGTGTTTATTTAAAAAGAAAAACAATTAAAATCATGAGGAACACATTAGATGTTTGTTGTATTGTCTGCTATGAAATACAAGCCAAAGTACATTTTACATAAAACAATATAACAGTGTGCAAAAAGAGGTCATTCGTTCATTTAATTTCTTTTCGGCTTAGTCCCTTTATTAATCTGGGGTCACCACAGCGGAATGGACCGCCCACTCATCTAGCATATGTTTTACGCAGTGGATGCCCTTCCAGCTGCAACCCATCACTGGGAAACACCCACACACTCATTCAAACACATACACTACGAAAAATTTTAGCTAACCCAATTCACCTGTACTGGATGTCTTTGGACTTGTGGGGGAGACTGGAGCACCCGGAGGAAAACCACGTGAACGCGGGGGAAACATGCAAACTCCACAGAGAAACGCCAACTGACCCAGCCAAGGCTCAAACCAGTGACCTTCTTGCTGTGAGGTGACAGCATTACCTACTGCGCCACCACGTCATTGCAAAAAGAAGTATTTTTGGAAAAAATAACTAGTTTTACTCGAGTGTTTGCAACACGGATTTGCAAATGAAGAGAGGTATTTATGTACAATACTGTGAATAATTCTGTACCATACCATTGTGCTATTTTTTTTTTTGCCATAAACAAGGATTTGCTGCTTGATTTGGTTAAAGCGAGAGAGAGATAGACTGAGGGCAGGTGGCTGAAATGCACGGAGAAAAGGCAAAATGTTAGACTATAAATGGAGTTGGATGGAGTCCAACTCATGCATTTTTCAGTCCATTACTACAGCTGTTACACCCTGTTAACACTGTCAAGTTCAGGAGACAACGTGTGCATCCCATGTGCAGGGGTTATAGAGTGGAGGAACTATGATGTCAATTTATCTGCAAAAACCTAGAAGCGAGTTAGCGTTTTAGCACTTCCTATTCCATCGTCTCAAAGTCAATGATTTTTTGAATGGGATTTTGGCTTAATAGCTTAATTGAGATCTTACTATTTATTTTGTAAGATGCTAGTATTAGCTTAAAGTGCATTTTTTTATAGCTTAACTAGGTTGATCAGGAACTACGGTTTGTTCTGTAGGCAATCGAAAAATACTCACTGGCCACTTTATTAGGTACAGCTTACTAGTACCGGGTTAGACCCCGTTTTGTCTTCAGAACTGCCCTAATCCTGTGGCGTAGATTCAACAAGGCACTGGAAATATTCCTTAGAGATTTTTCTCCATATTGACATGATAGCATCACGCAGTTGCTGCAGATTTGTCGGCTGCACATCCATGATGCCAATCTCCAGTTCCACCACATTCCAAAGGTGCTCTATTGGATTGAGTTCTGGTGACTGTGGAGGCCATTTGAGTACAGTGAACTCATTGTCATGTTCAAGAAACCAGTCAGAGATAATTCGAGCTTTATGACATGGTGGGTTATCCTGCTGGAAGTAGCCATCAGAAGATGGGTACACTGTGGTCATGAAGGGATGGACATGGTCAGCAACAATGCTCAGGTAGGTTGTGGTGTTGACACAATGCTCAGTTGGTACTAATGAGCCCAAAGTGTGCCAAGAAAATATCCCAAAATACACCACCAGCCTGAACCGTTGATGCAAGGCAGGATGTATCTGGTCTTCTGCAGACCTCAGAAAAATTCACCTCCCACACAGTTGTCATGAAGTGTAATATTAGCTATATACACCAAAATAGTTTGTTGTACCAGGCTCTAAACACCCTTTTTTCTGCTGTAAAGTCAGCCGTTTTAACAATAGGGTCAATAGAAATGTGCTGCATTATGGAGCCAGGCCTAGTGTAATTTTGAGGAATTGCAGTTTCAGTTACTTCCGTATTAGCTTCATGAAGTAGAGTGGGATGTTGCCACTCGACAAAAACCTACTGTTAGCTAGCATTTGGGGTAGTGCTATTGCAGAGCAACACAAATAGCATGCAGAAGTATAAATGCAGTATAAAAGAAGTATAAATTAAAGTAAGGCAGGCACCGTGGGTCACGGCGATCACTCGACACAGAAGTAGAAAAAAACCTTTAGGGTAAGTGGATTGAACATAATATAATTAAAAAACCCTCAAGAATTGTGTTGTTTCAACTAATTTTAAATGTTTTTTTTTTGAGTTTACTCAGTTGTGCACATTTGCAAAATGTATACGCATCTTGGCAATTGTTTTATGCAATAATCCAAAATGCGAAACGAAGCTATAGACACAGACTTTCCAGAGCTGATGAGATTTTATCACACTGGCTAACTACAATAACCAGCACCTCTGTATTCCCCTTCCTCCACCCCTCAGTTCCTCCACTCCGCCTCCAGCACCTGCGTTCCTCCGGAGGGGGAGGTTTTGGATAGGAAGCCCTGCAGGCGTCTTACAGATGGTTCCCAAATTACACCTTCATTCCCTTCACTTACCAACCCCACCCACGCTCCCGCCTCCCCTCTGCTTCCAGCACACCTCCACTGTGAGGATCTGCAGTCTATAGTGGATGTTTTTGGGCCAGCAGGTCAAGTGCTGAGGATCAGGATCAGCTTTTACTCAATTTGCTCACCATAAATGTCTCTCTAATTTTTTGGATCCCCCATAAAACAAAAAATCTAATGCCCTTCCAGTACTGGGAAACACCCATACACACTCATACACTACAGTCAATTTAGCTTACCCAATTCACCTATAGCGCTTGTGTTTGGACTGTGGGGGAAACTAGAGCACCCAGAGGAAACCCACGCTAACATAGGGAGATCATGCAAACTCCACACAGAAATGCCAACTGACCCAGCTGGGACTCGAACCAGTGACAGTCAGTGCGCTCACCACACGCCAGCTATTGAGGGAGTGGAGAGACAGTGATAGAGCCAATTCAGTGGATGGGGATGATTTGGAGGCCATGCTGCTCACGTATGTGGACACTCAAGCCCCAAGAGTTTTAATATTTATGTTTTATTTGCGCTACTATTGTTAGTAAATTAAAATAAAGTAGTTAAATAACAAAAAAATCCTAATATTTCAAAATATATTGTAGAAAAATATTCAATAATTATCGATATCGGATGATATGATACATGATGTTGTGTTTTTCTTTCCGCAATATCGCCCAGCTCTAGTTTATAGTACTGTATTGACTGGGTTGGTGTTGTATATTATGCTACAGAAAACTTGTAATAAACTACCAGTACATTTTCAATTAATTTACACAATTATCTCTCTCTATATATTACTTTTACCTTATTTCAAACTATTAAAATGTCAATAAAAGTCACTTTGTTAAACTGTAGAGTTGAATTTTCATTATCAAAAGTTGACAAAGCGCAGATCAACCTCCCATAATAGCCATAATAGGAATAGCCTTCCTGATAATGTCCGAGGCTCAGACACACTCTCGCAATTTAACACTTGGCGGTATGACGCATGAGTGTGCCCCACGCAGGGTTTTTTTTTTCTTGCTTCTCACTTATATACACTATGAACAGCAGCTACGCTAATTATTCTCTTTATTCTCTATTTCCACCTGGGGATACTCAACCTGAGGCCCTCAGACTATGCAGCGCCACTGATGCGATCCAAGACCAGCAGCGAGATGATCCCAAGGTCTACATAATCCTGGACCAGGCCGCATCCTGAGCAGCTGCTGTGGTGGTCATGGAGGAGTGGAGAGCATGAGACTGATTTCTGTGACTCTCCAGGGACAGACAAGTCTTCGCTGAGGTCCAGCATTCTCCAGCCTCTGGCGCCCAGACTGCAGCTCTACCCAATTCAGTCGTGCCCAACCGAGCCTGGTTTCTCTCAAGGTTTTTGAAGTTCTTTACTCTCGCTAATTGGTGAAGTTTTTTCCTCGCCGCTGTCGCCACTGGCTTGCATGGTTCGGGATCTGTAGAGCTGCGCATCGATGGATTTGCTCTTCAGTGTTTGGACTCTCAGTAGTGATTATTAACCCACACTGAACTGAGCTAAACTGAACTGAACTTAAACACTAAAAACTGGACTGACACTGTTTACATTCACTATAATCTTCTGTGTGAAGCTGCTTTGACACAATCTACATTGTAAAAGCGCTAGAGAAGTAAAGGTGAATTGAATTGAATAATGCAATTCACCACCATAAATAAACTGAAAACCCACAAAAATACAGAAACAGTTCATAACAGATATGTTTTACAGTATAGGGTCAAGCGGTAATACCTTTTCAGTGAGGCGGCACACTCCGCTATCACCTCCGCTAAATGTGCTGCTGTCATAATAACAAGCGTGAATGACTACTTCCTGAAATGCTTTTTGACAGTTTAAGCTAACAGAGTTAGCACGTCCATTTTCAGACTTAACCCATTAGGCAGTGATCAGGATCCTTGTGTAATGGCTCATATAACAGGGTTACGTCCCCTACTGAGAAAACCCTGCCCTTTTGCCTTTCGCTGTCTTGCCAGATTAAGTTAACTACCAAGTCCTATACCAGTACAACTCGTATTCATAAAACACTAGCATGCTTTTTTTTTGCGCACTGCTAAGGGGGAATGCGAACCGTTAGGATGGTCCGCTGAGAGAATGATACAGTCTCTGGTCAGGATGTCATTATACAGGAATGCATTCGGAAAAGACCCAAAAAACAAGATCTATAGGTTCCATATGGGACTGCAGCTGGAGGAGAGAGAATGCTAATGCTTTAGCTAACGCTATGTAAACAGCCTGTTAAATGATGATTAACAAATGGCAAATGGAGGTTTATATACTGATATTATTAGTATTATTACTATTACTATTATTACAATTATTATTATTATTACTAGTATTATTATTATTATTACTAGCATTATTATTACAAATTGTGTTATTATTATTATTGCTATTATTATTATTATTACTATTAATATTTTTACTCATATTATTATTATTATTATTATTATTACTAGCAATATTATTACTAATATTGTTATTATTATTATTATTGCTATTATTATTATTACTAGTATTATTATTACTTGTATAATTTTTATTATTATTACTAGTATTATTATTATTTTTACTATTATTATTATTATTACTATTATTATTATTACTAATATTATTATTATTGTTATTATTACTAGTATTATTATTATTATTACTAGTATTATTATTATTACTATTATTATTACTATTATTATTATTATTACTATTATTATTATTACTAATATTATTATTATTGTTGTTATTACTAGTATTATTATTATAATTATTACTAGTATTATTATTACTATTATAATTATTATTTTTTACTATTATTATTATTATTATTATTACTAGTATTATTATTGTTAGCATTATTATTATTATTAGCATTATTATTATTATTATTATTATTATTATTATTATTAAATTATTATTATTATTACTTTCTTGTCTGATAAGAACACTGGTTGGATTAAATTCTATATATGTCTAGCTGTGATGTATGGTGGATGATGCATCAAAGGTGTCAGTCTGGTCAGTGTGGAGGCAGGAAGACCCAATCAGTGATGGGTTATTCAGGCAAGAGAGTGTGTGAATCTATGGAGATCCCACTGCTGGCAGAGAGGAAGAGCAGCGGGGGAGAAAATGACTCACTGTCCATCCTGAGAAGAAGAGAATCCACACATCGGCACACAGCCATGCAGACCTGATGAGATGACAATCCCACTCCCGAACAGCAGATCCCGCTGAGCGCTAAACACTGAGCAGATTCCTTGACCGCTAAACCAGCGTTTTAGATCCTAATAAACAGAAATTGAAGACAAAAGTTAGAAATTTTTATTTTTTCTCCAACAATACATTTTTTCTGTATTTCTATGGTCCTTTTAGGGGTCGTTCACACAGAACATTTTGACTTGCGTTGTATTGTTTTTCAATGTAAACGTGCACTTGATGGACGGGTGTGATTTTTAATCACTGTTTACATGAGGCATCAACGCTTGATGGAGGGCATGTCTGAAGCTCACACTGATTCAATGGTCATAATGACAGCCAATCAACGACAGCCAATCACATTAAGCTTGGACCACAAGAGCCACAAAGCTTATTTTCAGCTATAATTTTGACTTCAACTGTATATATATATATATTTATATTTATACACTAATAAACTAAATTATCTGTAGTGTATGAGTGTGTGTGTGTGTGTGTGTGTGTGTGTGTGTGTGTGGATGAGAGTGTATGTGTGTTTCCCAGTAATGGGTTGCGAAGACTGGAAGGGCATCTGCTGTGTAATAGGGTGAACAAAGTTGCTGGTTCATTCCGCTGTGTTAACCCCTGATGAATAAGGGACTAAGCTAAAGGAAAATGAATGAATGAATGAATGACGTCCAGCACAGTAGCCAGATTTTGAGCCATTCTACGTAATGCTGATGGAGGAAAACATTTCCTGACTCGCTCCTCCAAAACACATTAAAGTGCTCAATAATATTTAAGTCTGGGTACTGTGCAGTCCATAGAAAATACTCCACTTTCATGTTCATCAAACCACTCTGTCACCAGTCTTGCTGTGTGTATTGGTGCATCATTATTCTGATACAAGGCACCACCTTCAGCAGAGCTGACAATAAGGACTGCCCATCAACCCGGGGCCAGCGTACGAGACGCTCGGGACAGTAGACAAGATCGTTACTAAGTTACGATTATTTAGGCTGCGGCTGTTTGTCAGCTGCGCGCAAATACAGTCTTAGGCCCCGTTTACACTAATTCCTTTTAGTTTTAAAATGCAGAAATTTTGCTACGGTTACGCCATCCGTCCACATTACACCAGAGATTTCGAGCCCCGAAAACGGAGCGTTTTGGAAACGCTGGAGAGGCCGTTTTCATTCTAAAACGCTGCTGCTCCGTCTCAGTGTAGATGGGGGAAAACTGAGACATCTGAAAACGAAGGCGAGGCTGCAGACATTCGCCTCTCTGATTCGGGCTTTGTCCTCAATATTAAGTAGCCTTCACACAGTTCAGTCTTCATCCTCTTCTTGTAAGTTCAGACTTCGCAAATTGATAAGGAAAACAAACTCCAAAGTCATTCACATCACCCTGGCACCCATTTCACTATGCTGTTTCACTTTCTTAACAATAAAATGAAAACATGATGTGAGGAACTGCCTATTTTCAGTTTTATATTATTAGCAACTTAACAGACATCAAAAATGTTGAGGCGTCGTGTAGCTGCATAATATGAGCATCATCTTCATGCATATTTATAACAAAACGGAGCCTATAACATTACTGCCTCCTTTCATTTTCATCGAAAATACAAAACATACCCTCTCTTACATTGAATATCAGTTTTAATAATTAATAACGGCTATTATAAAAGTATAACGCACAATAAGTGTATACAATAAAAAAATTAAAGCAAGCGATCAGTCAGATGTGCAGAATTGGTGTCCGCGGTTACATTAATTAAGATATTAACCTAACTTATCTTTGGGCTCAGCCAAAACACGTTACCTGAGAACAGGTAATAGATTCAAAAGACCAAAGTCGGGGAATATGTAGTTAGATATAGACAACAAGATGAATTAAATATCACGTTTAACAAATATAGTGAGATTAGATCCAGCGGTAGATCCGTGATGAACAGTCCGACATGCACAGCTCTCATATGGGTATGTGCTCAACGCACGCTGCAGAGCATACCAGAGAGTGTGTGTGTGGTCACGTGATGTGCGTTTTCACCGTTTTAGTGTAGACGGAGAGCTGTTCAGAAACGCTGGGTGAAACGCTAGTGTGTGGATCCTTTTCATTCTAAAACGCCGTTTTAAAACTAAAACGTACTAGTGTAAATGGGGCCTTAGGGTGCTTTCACACCTAGATGTTTCTTTCAGAACCGGTCTCGTTTGTTCAGTTAGCGTGGTTTGTTTGGCTTATGTGAATCCCGCAATCGCGCTCGGATCCACGTCAAATCAATTAGTTCGATATCACCTGAATGAGGTGGTCTTGGCTTAATTGAAACAAACTCTAGAGTGGATCAATTATAGTGTGAAAAAGCCAAACAATCCAATGAACTAACAAACCAGGCTATATCACAGTGTATTATGGTTATGTAATAGACGTATACGGCTATATGAAGTATACAGTCGAATACAAAAGTGAAACCATGCTGAAATTTTACTGAGTGCTGTTTATCCTTGGGAAAATTGACGGAAATCATCATCTGATCATTTCTCCATATTTTAATCTTATAGTATGTTGTCTCAGTCCTATTCATTCATTTCTGCACTGACAGCTCGAAAGAAAGATCAACATCGATCTGCTTCATGATCCGACTGCAGTCTCGGTTCATCTGTTATTTCTCTCTATAATTTAAGCCTAGGGTGGCACAGTGGGTAGCACATTCGCCTCACAGCAAGAAGGTCACTAGTTCGAGCCTCGGCTGGTTCAGTTGGCATTTCTGTAAGAAGTTTGCATGTTCTCCATGTGTTCCCGTGGGTTTCCTCCAGGAGCTCTGGTTTACCCCACAAGTCCAAAGACATGTGGTACAGGTGAATTGGGTATGCTAAAATTGACCGTAGTGTATGAGTGTGTGTGTTTGGGTGTTTTCCAGTGATGGGTTGCGGCTGAAAGGGCATCCGCTGTGTAAAGAATATGCTGGATAAGTTGGTGGTTCATTCCGCTGTGGCGACCCCAGATTGATAAAAGGACTAAGCCGAAAAGAAAATGAATGAATGAATTCTAGTCAACGTCTTTTTTTTAATAGATTGATTCATTCAATAGATCAGGCCAGTAGAAAAAAAATCCTTAGCCCTGTTCAGGATACAATGTTCGACCCATTGGGTCACGCATGGTCCTCCAGTGACACTCCATCTAGCACAAGTATTGGGCTTAGGAGACGCCATGATATTGCAGCCCAAACCATTACTGATCCTCCACATTCTTCACTCTGGGCATCAGCAGTCTGGGTGGGAGGCTTCTTTGGGGCTTCTCCACACCGTAACTCTCCTGGATTTAGAAAAGACAGTGAAGGTGGACTCATCAGAGAACAATACATGTTTCACATTGTGCACAGCCCAAGATTTTTACTGCTGGCACTATTTAAACCGACATTTAGCATTGGCACGAGTGAGCAAAGGTTTGGTTATAGCAGTCGGCCATGTATATTGACTCTGTGAAGCCCCTGATAAACAGTTTTGGTGGAAACAGAAGAGTTGAGGTGCACATTTAACTCTGCAGTGTGTTGAACAGCTATGGTTTTATGTTTTTTTAAGATATAATCAAGGTTAGCACCCGGATATCCCTTCCAGACGGCTTCCTCTTGCGTTCACAGTTCCTCCTGTTGGATGTGGTTCTTCTTCTTGGTGGTTTGCTGACATTACTCTGGATACTGTGGCTTTTGATAATCACAAAGACTTGCTGTCTTGGTCACAGATGCGCCAGCGAGATGCACACTAACAATTTGTCCTCTGATATGTCACTCGTAATGTTGTGTGCATTATTACTCTGCTCCTACTGGTGGAATCAATGAAGACTGGCCACCAAGCTGCTCAGATTTAGCCATCAAACTCCAATACTCAATTGGCCAGTGTTTCAGTTTCATTGTCCAACCTCTGTATATTTATAAACTAGTGTTCACAATTGTGTTGAATCTCTCTGTTAAACAACTGTTTAGTGAAATATATTTTACTAATAATTCACTAGGGGGGCTAATAATTTTGCCTTTAGTTGTACATAGAACACATTTAAGTTATAGGATGAGATATCTAACTATGACAAATAAAAAAATATCTGCCAGACAAATTCAAAGCAGGTTGGGTTTTATTGTAGTGACCGGAGGTTCTTCGCAATTGCTTTGTTTGCTGGGTCGTTCTGCTGTTTTTGACCATCTAATAGCCTTGAAAAGGCAGAGAGGGGCCTCTTCTCCCACCACAAACCCACCCTAATGACAAAAACATATTTTGTTTTGGGAGAGCTCGGTGAGGACGGTCAGAAAACACACACACACACACACACACACACACACACACACAC
>CAIGQZ010001206.1:1623368-1636868 GCA_903798205.1 Danio tinwini | reverse complement strand
TGACTGGGCTGGCCAATCCTGGAGCACCTTGACCTTCTTTGCTTTCAGGAGCTTTAATGTGGAGGCTGAAGTATGAGAAGGAGCGCTAGCCTGCTGGAGAATTGTCCCTCTCCTGTGGTTTGTAATGTTATGGGCAGCACAAATGTCTTGATACCTCAGGCTGTTGATGTTGATCATCCACTCTGCAGATCTCTCGCACGCCCCCATACTGAATGTAACCCCAAACCATGATATTTCATCACCAAACTTGACTGATTTCTCTGAGAATCTTGGCTCCATGCTGGTTCCAGTAGGTCTTCTGCAGTATTTGTGATGATTGGGATGCAGTTCAACAGATGATCCATCAGAAAAATCCACCTTCTGCCACTTTTCCAAATTATCAACTAGAAGTCAAGCTACTATTTGTTGCTCTTACAACTGGGATCGACAACAAAACCTTTGTCAGGTAGGGTACATATATTGCACAAATACAAACAGACATTTAAATATTGTAATTTTAAGTTATATAATGTTATATAACAATGAGCTAAAACAGCGTACATATTTAGAATGTCATGAGTATGATCCTGAACAGTGACAATTAACAGTTTTGCATTGATATTTCTGCTCTTTTCTGCCCTACATCTGCCACAGTCACACCCTCCTCCTACAGCATCTACATGGGCCTCTGCTTGGCCTGCTGGATATATTTAGGGCCCCAGAGTGTGTGTGTTTGCGGAGATGACTGTCAGTGCTAGAAGAGTGTGAGGTTATTAAACGCTGCTCGTTTCCCCCAGGAAGTCACACCAGCAGGAGGAATGAGAGCTGCTGCTTCACACCTCGATGGACGACACAAAAACAGGCAATAACAGAGACAGGCCGAGCCACGACTCGACTCAGACATCAGGATGAGCAGAAATGTAAATTGCTCTGGGGTCTGATTTATAGTAGTATATATTGTTAATGTATTTATTAATGATTATGGCTCATATGATGATTTAAAGGTCTCGTGAAGTGCTTTCAAATGTGCAGTTCTTATTCGATGTTTGACGTAAGACGCGTTTACCTGTGTCATATCTGGCAGCTAGCTCTCTGCAACTCTCACATGGTGGCCCACTAAGGCTAAGCAGGGCTGTGCACGATCAGTACATGGATAGGAGACCACATGGGAAAGCTAGATTGCTGCTGCAAGTGTTAGTTAGGCCAGCAGGGGGCACTCAACCTGCGGTCTGTGTGGGTCCTAACGCCCCAGTATATTGATGGGGACTCTATACTGCTCAGTGAGCGCTGTCTTTCAGATGAGATGTTAAACCGAGGTCCTGATTCTCTGTGGTGGTTAAAAATGCCAGGATGTCCTTCGAAAAAGAGTAAGGGTTTAACCTTGGCATCCTGGCCAAATATGCCCACTGGCCTCTGCCCATCATGGTCTCCTAACCATCCCCATATAATAATTGGCTTCATCACTCGGTCTCCTCTCCACTAATGAGCTGGTGTGTGGTGTGCGGTCTGGCGCAATATGGCAACTGCCGCGTCATCCAGGTGGATGAGCGATTTGAGTGTCCAGAAAACGCTATATCAATTTAAGGAATTATAATTATTATTACTACCTGTATCTTTATTTCTATTGTACTTTTACAATGTAGATTGTGTCAAAGCAGATTAACACAGAAGTTCTAGTAGATTAAAACTGTGTCAGTCCAGTTTTCAGAGTTGAAGTTCAGTTTTGTCTAGTTTCCACTGAATGGTACAGTATGGTACGGTACGGGTCACCTTTATCAGGCTTGCATTTCCACTGCTAAAAGGGTACCAATGGTACTCTTTTGGTGGGCGCGGTGTACGACAGAAAGTTGCAGTCGACGTCATTTTCGTTCGAGAAAATGTCTACAGTAAAGCTGTACGGGTCGCTCACATATCATATGAGGAGCACTTCTCACAAAACAGATGCTTTACACACATAAATACTTGTGTATAAATGTTTATTACTAACTTTACTATGAACATGAGTTGATTATAACTGCAGATCAATGACAGTGTGAAATAGCCTACTGTAACGTCTGCAATTATATAAAATAAACGAACATATATGAACACATACAGACCCTTACAGTCTCTGATATGTTACCACTTACAGATAAACTACACACAGCAGACATTTAGCCCTTATTTAGGTTCAAAACAACACGAAATAAAGCCCATAGTCAGACCTCTCACGATTAAATCTGTCTGTAATCTTCAGCAGCACGTGAAGCCTCTTGTTAGAAAATAATTCCATCATTTCGAGTTTATAATAGTCCAACAGGTGATGATAATAGTTAAACATGGCAGTTTGTTCACGTTTGCTGAAATAATAATGTGCTCCTTTTTTCCGGCTTCTCCTTTTGTTTTTTGGCGCGTCACTCTCGCGTTTGTCAGTTTCTGACAGAATCAGGTTTCAAAAGCACATCAATAATCAAGCGCACGTTATTATCATCAGCTCAAGAAGTTCGTTATTTCAGATATAGACGCGCAAGCAAAAAAGCAAAACCGTTCACGCTTCAGACTGGCTTTTTGGCTTTGTGGCTGTTCATCAAGACAACGATAAGGTTCATTTGAGCCCAGATCGAACAGGGCTCATTATTATATGTTAGTATATGTATATATAGTCTCTCAGCTGTGTATGAAAACATGGCTGCTGCTTTGTTTTTATTCTGGCTTGTTGCGTGAGCTTGTGACGTATCTCTGTAAACCAATAGTGTCAGCTGCGCGTCAAGCTCTGCCTTTGGGACCCTTTGGTACCCTTTCTCATGTTTGGTACCCTTTTGAAAGGGTGCTGAAAAAGTGGTACGGTACGGTTCGGTACACCTTTTGACAGTGGAAACGGCCATAAAAGCGTACCGACCGATACCAGTCAGTGGAAACGAGCCATTTAGTTCTGCTCAGTGTGGTTTAATTTTCACTGCTGAAAATCCAAACACTGAAGAGCAAATCCATTAATGCTCAGCTCCACTTGTCCCAACCAAGCAAGCCAGTGGCGAGGAACAAACTTCACCAATTGACGAAAGTGAAGGAAAAAAAAAAAAAAACTTGAGATTTCTTTAAAATGTTGCAGCAAAATGTGTTAAAGGGCACCTATGGTGAAAAATCTGTTTGAACAGACATATGTGTAGGTATAGTGTATAGAGCGTCATATTGGGCTGATATAAACACACACAGTCCTTTTTTTTTCAATTTAACAACATAAAAACGTTGGACCAATTGGATCGGTTTTGATGCCGACCGCAACTTAACGTAGGAGTGCGTTCCCCCCGCCCACTGAATTGATTGACAGCTGTGTATTAACATGTCTCCGTAGTAACGTATATAATTAAATCAACAAGACAGGACGTGCGCAAAGCAACTGGGAATAAAAGGTCTGTTCAGTTCTCTAGGATCATCAATCATCATCAAATGTGATCAAGAGTGAGTTTTACAAGTTTAAAATGTTTTAAAACAGCGCATGTTAATGAATTACAGCCATTTACTTCAGCTTTACTTCATCAGCACAGCCGCGTGTCAGAACAATTATAAAAGATGCTTCAATCCCGGTTTGTGGACGTTAAATCAGGTTTATTTTGTACATTAACATAACAGATATCCATACAGCAGTGGATATTAACCTGTATACGGTCACATTTGCCTGCAAAAACAGTGCAAAGCTAAATGTGTGTGCTGTATGTGTGTGTGTGTGCATTATCTTTGTAACGACATTGTGTGTGACTCATCGTACAGAACAAATGCATCAAATACTCATTGGTAAAGTTCTTACTGTAGTATTTCTCACAAATGTTACGTGAGATCTGCTTCCTTCATGTCTGTCTGTTGTCTGACGCAGCCGAGGGAGGAGATTAAGGCACGCTGACAGGCACGTGGAAACAGTGGGAGTGAAGGACTAGCCTTGAAGGCACAGTTTACAAAAAACGCTACCCAATGGTTAGAGCTATAAAAAAGAAACCTGTTTAGGGCAAACATAGCATGCCAAAGACGCTTTATTATCAATCATCAGCTAAGTGTGAACTTTTGAAATACTGCACACTAATAAGGGAATACTAGAGTTTGTGATGAAGATGAGCTTCTTTCTTCATGAGCATTGAAATTAAACATATCTGCTTCATTTTAGAGGTTTAGTGAAAGGGCGAACGCTGTATATAGAATTATAAGAGGGTTAATAATCCACATGATTCATTACTTTCATTTAGCTGACATGATATATAGCCTGTCAATAGTCTCCGGCCGCAACCACAACAGAAATTTGCCCTTGTTGACATGAATAGTTTTCCTTCTACATCCGACCGAGGAAATCAGGTCAGACGAGTTTTATTAGTTCAGCGGCTCGAGCTCACAGTTGAAAACAAACATTAGATGACAGATCCTTCTTTCCTATGTTAGAGAGGACTCTGCTGTTAGAAAATGCCAAAGTGGAACTGTTTGTTGGTGTTTAATGCCTGTTCTATTGCTGTTTTGATGGTGAGAAATGCTAGTAACACTTTACAATAAGGTTGTATTAGTTAATGCATGTGCTATCATGAAGACACAACGAACAAAACATGTATAGGTTGTTTTCACATGACGTCATTGATGACGCCCGAAATTTAGATGGAGGGCAGGACGTGATTCTTCTACATAGGAATCGCTATCAGAACGTCAAAATGTTTGTTTTGTGGTTGTTTAGAATTGTTTAAATCAGCCAAAATATATACCGAACAGCTTACATAGACTGCGCATAAAGGGGGAAAGTTCAAGAAATGGAAGGCTCGTACACACCGGGATGCTTTTCGTTTGCGTTTATCGTCAGCGTTTTCCAAGACGTTTTTCCGGATTCAAACCCAAGCGATTTTCACAGGCGTCGAGCAGAAGAGTATGCAAAATCACTCTTGACGTTAGATGGCGCTACACATCTTTAAGCTCCTGACACCCACTTGTAACACAGAGAAAGAAGACAAAGTTGACACGCTTGTTGTTATGGATGGTTCAAGTAGCAGCTTCAGCTCCAGCGATGAAGAAATGATTATTGTTTCTGTGCAATAAGCAGCTCCACGTTTATCACGCCTCTGGGCATGTTCTTCAATGTGCGCTCACATTGACAGTGTTGCGCTTGAGCGCCTCCAAGTGCTGTTTACTGTAACTTCAGCAGCTCTGTGCACGTGAACAAAAGTGCCAATCTGATTGGTGGAGAAGGTTTTGGCGTGGCGCGTCAAAACAAAAAAAAATGAGGCGCTTTTTTTTTATGACGCTTTTGCGCCTGGCGTTTTGCGCGTTGGTGTGCACAATCACATTGACGCCCTTTATTTAGTCACGAGGCGTTAAACGTTGACGGAAAACACGAGCAAAAAACGTCTTGGTGTGCACGGGCCTTCATACACATTTTTTCAGTACATCCATGTGTACAAACTTTTTTGAACACGATCATTCGTTCGTCAGCACCAATAAGATTATAAACATGCCTAACCAGTGTTCTGCAAGTAACTTCCAAACTGTAATAGATTACAGACTACTTGTTGCTGTTATTTAAAAGTAATCCCTTACATTACACTATTACTGTCTCAGAATTGTAATACGTTACATTACTCATATTACTTTTTAGTTACTTTCACCAAAATAACTACATAATTAAATCTTAACATTCTAAAACGACCAAATGTACTGCAGAGCATTTTACATCCAGTAGAAAGCGATATGATGTAGCAGAATGACTGCGACCTATCCAGGCTACTAACAATATAGTATATAATTGCCAATGTGAAGGCTCAAGACAATGCAAGAAAGGATGACAGTCAGATTCACAAATGATCTGTTAAATGTATGGTAGAGGTAAAGTGGTTATCTGGGAATATCTGTGAATAGCTTGACTATATATTGTAAATAATACTAGCCTAAAACACAGGCAGTACACCTAACACTCAAAAACACTAGTATTTATTATAGAATTTACCTTAACCTGTAGGTTAATAGTGTAGTGATAGATAAACCATATTGACATTCTTGAGATAACAATTTAACAGGAGGATCTCTAGAGAGCAAAAGCAGGAAAAGAGGAAACACAAGGCACAAATTGTGAGTCTGCATCATCTGACGGAGCGAGAGCACATCATTCGCACGTGAGCAGCCCAGCCAGTGTTTTGAGTGCATTTATTTTGCCCCCCACCCGCCCGTTCGCTGATCACTTTCACGTTCTTCCGTGACTCCTAAACCCTCTTCACTTTTGTCCGCGACAACCCCCGCTCTTCACTTTCGTCCTTCGCCTGCGACACCCGTCAGCCTTCCATCCTCCATGACCTCTGGTGGATTTACAAGAGAAGAGCAGAAATTTGAGATCTGAAAAAGCGTACACAGCGGCCTCTGGTGTATTCGCAAAAACTACAAAAAAACGTAGCTCCTGGGGACGTATTTCGTGCTCTCCAGAAATGCATACAGGGGTACATATCCATAATGAGCCTGGGTTGAATTAACAACAGAATTTTGGGTGAACTAACCCTTAAAGAATGCATTGGTGTATGATTACAAAAGTCAACATGTGTTTTTGCCCTTAACTGCGCAAATAATTCAGTACTACACCACCTTGTGGTCAACAAAACACCCTCAATTTGGCAACAATTATTGCATATTACCATCCATTGATCAAAAGAATATAACAAAATAAAAAAATAAATAACACTACTAACGATCCAATTCTTGATATCTTCTGTTGATTCATTTGGTTTATTGCAGCTATGTTTTAATTATCTTTGTTTAGATACAATAAATTAATTCACAAACAAATTGTATTATATAATAGCGTACAATGTGAATTTATACACATTAAAAACGAATTCATTTTGTCAAAACTTTATTATAAACGGCTTTACCCGGCAGATAAACCCTCAGCTTGGATATAATGACAAAGATGCAGCAAAAACGTCCACTAAGCAGCAGAGACATTTAATAGCAGTATCTTATTTACAGGCAAATACATGTGCACAGGCAATGGAATTCAACAGGGCGACCGAAAAAAAAAAGCTGCATTGAAAACAAGAGCACAAAAGAGGAACTTCCTGTGTCATGGACGAAACCCAAGGTGACAAGAGCAGACACGCCACAGCAAAATCATGCATGATTAGACAGAGATCAAACGGCCTCATCACGGCCACTGCACCAGGCTTTCCGGATACAAGTGGAGTCAAAGGCTGGAAAAATGTGCAGTGCCATCAGCTGCGCCGCAGAAATAAAAAGTAGAAAGCTGACTGACTGAGCTGCAATGGAGATCATGTCAAAGATATCGGCTTTGCACGCATACTAAACATGGGGCCTTTTATGCATGATGAATGTTGGGATCAAAATCATTTTGGACAATTAGGGCTGCACAATACTGGGAAAATACGAGATGTTGTTGAGTATTGCAATAACGATATTTCGTACACACTTACAAAGCGCTATTTTAAATTGCAATTAAATAAAATATTTTATGTAATGATCATACTAAAATAAACAGATAATAGATATTTTGCAATGTTATAAATATGTAATACTGTTCAGGGACTAAACCGAAGAACAATGAAAGAATAAATGTAATATGGTTGAGTGTTGCGATAACAGTATTCCGTACAAACTTTTCACAAAAAAAAAAAATCTGTTATTATTAGAAATATGCAATATTGTTGTTGAGTGTTGTGATAACGATATTTCATACGAACCTTCAAAACGCTATTTTATCGCAATTATTAAAAGAACATTTATTTATGTAATTATCATAGCAAAATAAACAGGTAATATATATTTTGCAATATTATAAATGTGTAATACTGTTCAGGGACTAAACCAAAGGACGATGAATGAATGAATGTAATATTGTTGAGTGTTGCATTAACGATATTTCGTACAAACTTTCAACTTATCTCAATTATTAAAAGAAACATTTATGTAATGATCACGCTAAAATTAACAGGTAATACACATTTAGGAATATAAATATGCAATATTGTTGAGTGTTGCGATAACGATATTTTCGTATGAACTTTCGAAATGTTATTTTATTGCAATTATTAAAAGAAACATTTATTTATGTAATGATCATACTAAAATGAACAGATAATATATATTTAGCAATGTTATAAATATGTAATACTGTTCAGGGACTAAGCCGAAGAACAATGAATGAATGCAATACAGTTGAGTGTTGCGATAACGATATTTCGTACAAATTATATTTCGCAATTTAGAAAAAAATCTTTTATGTAATGATCATACTAAAATAAACAGGTAATAAATTTTTGCAATATAATAAATACGTAATAATGTTCAGGGACAAAGTCGAAGGACAATGAATGAATGAATATAACATTGTTGAGTGTTGCGATAATGATTTCGTATTTCGTATGATATTTCGTAGCATATCATACTTATGCTGATTCAATAGCAATTAAAAAAATATTTTATGTAATGATCATACTAAAATAAACAGGTAATACATATTTAGCAATATTATAATAAATATGCAAAATTGTTGTTGAGTGTTGCGATAACGATATTTCATACAAACTTGCAAAATGCTATTTTAATCGCAATTAAATAAAATATTTTATTAATGTAATGATCTTACTAAAATGAACAGGTAATATATATTTAGCAACATAAATATGCAATACTGTTGAGTGTTGCAATAACAATATTTTGTACGAACTTTTGAAACGTGATCACACAAAAATAAACACGTAATAGATATTTTGCAATGTTATAAATATGTAATGTTGTTCAGAGACTAAGCCAAAGGACAAAGAATGAATGCAACATTGTTGAGTGTTGGATAATGATATATTGTACGAACTTACAAAATGCTACTTTAATTGTAATTAAATAAAATCTTTTATTTTTGTAATGATCATACTAAACTAAACAGGTAATAGAGATCTAGCATTATTATAAACATGCAATGTTATAGAATGCTGCAATATTGATATTTCGTAGTAACCTGAAAAACATTTTAAAAAATATTTTATGTAATTATGTACAAAAATAAACAGGTAAATTACATATTTAGCAATATTATAAATATGTAATATTATTGTTGAGTGCTGCGTTAATGATATTTCTCACAAACTTGCAAAACGCAATATCAGTAATAAAAACTAAATATGTATTCATGTAATGATCACACTAAAACAACCAGTTAATAGATATTTATCTGAGCTAATAAAATTAATTTAAAAAATGTTTTAGACTACTTTTTAAAATGCATAAAAAAAACACTCAGCTCCAGAAATTAAGTGGGGCTAAAGACAGTAAAGACCCCATCTGATTGGTCTTGCAAAATGTTTTAATTGCAGTTAAATAAAACCTTTTATTTATGTAATGATCATACTAAAATAAACCGATAATATATTTTTGCAATACTATAAATATGTAATATTGTTCAGGGGCTAAACCGAAGGACTATGAATGAATGTAATACAGTTGAGTATTGCATTAACAATATTTCGTACAAACTTTCAAGAGTATTTTAATTGCAATAAAACATATAGTGAAACATTTATGTAATGATCACACTAAAATTAACAGGTAATACATATTTAGCAATTTAAATATGCAATATTCTTGAGTGTTGCGATAACGATATTTCATACAGACAGTATTTTGCAATTGAAAAAAATATACTAAAACAGGTAATATATATTTTGCAATATTATTATAAATATGCAATATTGTTATTGAGTGTTGCGATAATGATATTTTGTACAAACTTTCGAAACGCTATTTTAATAACAGTTACTTAAATTTTTTTATAAAAAACACTTGGCTCCAAAAATTAAGAGGGGCTAAAGGCAGTAAAGATACTATCTGATTGGTCAGATTTAGAAAAACAACCTACGCATCAGCACATAAAATGACTTTAATTTATTGCACCTCTTTGCAATATGAATACAGCAAATACTATTATCGTGATAATCATAATTTTCCAATACAGACTGTAAAAAATGCTGGGTTGCACATTATTCCTTCTTGTTGTCCCAACACAATTTGATTAAATTAACCTGCTTGTTTTTTTACAGATATAAGCGGATTAAACTTGATGGTTCAACTTATATTAAATACGTAGTTGAAACAAGCAGCAAAAGTCATTTTTTTATATATCGTGCAGCCCTAATTGAAATATTCCCTGATGCTAATTTTGGTCTGTTTAAAAAAAAAAAGAACTATAAGGTCAATAAAACATGTCTAAACCACAGCAAAGGTGTCAAATTAAAAACAGCAACTTCAAATGTCATGTCATGTAGGGAGGCGGAGAAACAGAAGAAGAGAATAAGAGACTGTTGTAGATTCAATTCATCTCACTCTGCCATTCACAAAGAGAAAAGCCCTTCATGAATGGAGACCAGCAGTGACTGGCTAACTTCTTGTCAAACGTCACCCAATGAGGGGAGGGAAAAAAACCCCAACCAGACTAAAATAAAGCAAGATTTCCCTCTGCTGGTCAACAGGGAGAACAGTCCATGCCTCTAGTATAGACGGGATCTCATTCAGAATGCTGTTTTAATACACTACAGACTTGAAAATAGCAATAAGCACTCAATATTAAAGCATTAATGATTTCAGAACAGGTATAGAGCTGTTAGTATCCACTACTTTACATCGAAGAACGCATATATATAAAAAAAGATTGAGTTGCTCTCTGAAACCCACAGCATTTTCCAAAGCAGACGGTGGAAAAGAAAAGTTCTTCCTCCATCGCTCTGGAATTCCGCGGTCTTCCTTTTAGATGAGTAGATTACAGATGGAAGGTTTTTTTTTCTTTTTCTTTCTTAAATATACATTTCCCCACTGGGTTAACGGCTTGACGTGGCCCCATAAACATGTTTTCATTTCCAGCCAGTCACTAAAGCAGAAAAAAAAAATCATTCTAATTAGTTATTATATTATATTATAATAGTTTTCTTACCTGAATTTCCCCTATTTGATATGCAATACTGAAGCAATGTGGATTAATGAATTTAAATATAACAGATAAGACTATAATACTATAATACTTTAATACTATAAAACATATTACTACACACGTTACAATAATCCACATCACAGTCATGTATCATAACATTATATATATATATATATATATATATATATATATATATATACACACACACACATATATACACAGTGTAAGTCAGATTAGCCCCCCTTTGATTTTTTTTTTCGTTTTTAAATATTTCCCAAATGATGTTTAACAGAGAAAGGATATTTTTACAGTATGTCTGATAATATTTTTTCTTCTGGAGAAAGCCTTATTTGTTTTATTTCGGCTAGAATAAAATCAGTTTTTAATTTTTTTTTAAACATTAAGGAATACTTTTCTTTGAGACCCTTTTCTTTTATTTATTTTTTGTTCCTTTGTGATGTAGAACAGAGCCAACGTAACATAGATAAGTTGGATTACACTAAACAACACAATGCCTTGTATGAAGGAACTATACTGTATAGAATACTGAAAATAAGCTCAATAATAAAGTCCCCAAAACAGCCTTTCACAAGCCAAAATGTTGACAAATAATCTACATAACTGTTAGAAAACACAAATGTTATTACATGACTTTTAATGAGAGAAACTCTTTGTTTTGTAACATCTCAAATTCTCCTCAAGACATGTGGCATCTCTTTTCTCAATTTCATGGTCTATGTCCAACTCCCTTCTCTTTTCCTTGCATCTTTTTCTCATGGAATTAGATTTAGTGATAAGTTCTGCCATCTTGGTCCGTTGGTCTTGGCCTTCTCTGCAAGGCCATCTGCATCTTTTTCTAGAGTTTCACACAGGGGCGTTGCTAGACATAAAGCTCTACTGGGGCACGCCACCACTCAAATATATACATATACATATGCTGCTACAACGTTCAAAAACCATTCAAAACAGGATTAACGTTATCTGTGTGAAAATGTGAACGTCAATGTGTTAGAATGTGCATCAGTCTGACTGTTTTGATCAAGTCTGATTATAAAAAATATAATTAATTAATGTTTACCATATGAGGCTGAATATATTCACACAACTGTGTTTAAACCCCTTATAAAAGTGATTTTTGCATAATAGGTGCCCTTTAAGAGACGCTAAAAAGGTCATCATATTAGAGGTAAAATACAAAAAAAAAATCAAATAAAGACAATAAAAATAACTTAATTTCATAAAGTATTTGCCTAAATAAATATGAACCTTTAATAGATGAAGAGGACTCTGGTCCGGGGAACAGTAGAAAAGGAGTCTGCCATTTTGCGAATCTTGGCGTAGTTGATAAAACCTCTGAGGAAGAGCAGGAAACCTGTAGATCATCAAAACACACATCCCAAATCATGATCTGTCTGCCACAGGCAAGGAAAGTTTATTTATATAGCACAGTTCACACACAATGATAATTCAAAGATAATATTATGTACACACATACATAAACTTTATATCTAAATATAAATAAGCATTTTCTCAAATATGCACTACCTGACAAAAGTCTTGTGGCCTATCCAAGTTTTAGGAACAACAAATAATAACTTGACTTCTTTGATCATTTGGTATCAAAACTGGCTTATATGAAAGGCAAAGGCCTCTAGATTACGCTTATTTGACCAAAATAAAATATGATCATGCTTTGATTTTTAATGATTTAATGTTCATGTCTGGTGACTGGGCTGGCCAATCCTGGAGAAGCTTGACCTTCTTTGCTTTCAGGAGCATTAATGTGGAGGCTGAAGTATGAGAAAGAGCACTATCCTGCTGGAGAATTGTCCCTCTCCTGTGGTTTGTAATGTAATGGGCAGCACAAATGTCTTAACACTTCTTCTGCAGTATTTGTGATGATTGCGATGCAGTTCAACAGATGATAAATCAGACAAATCTACCTCCTGCCACTTTTACTAATGATCAACTACAAGTCAAGTTATTATTTGTTAATCTTACAACTGGGATTGACGACAAGACTTTTGTCAGGTAGTGTATGCGTGCATGTGTGTATTACACACATATATTATGTCAAAACAAACTTTTATTTTTGATGCAAATTATGGTGATTAAACTTTGCACAGCACAAATTTAAATATAGCATATCTACTTAAGTAAAATATATATACAGGGAGTGCAGAATTATTAGGCAAATGATGCAGCACTCTTAAAATTGCCAAGCTTCTGAAGCGTGATCATCGAACAATCAAGCGTTTCATTCAAAATAGTCAACAGAGTCGCAAGAAGCGTGTGTAAAAACCAAGGAGCAAAATAACTGCCCATGAACTGAGAAAAGTCAAGCGTGCAGCTGCCAAGATGCCAATGAGAGTGATGAAATGAGAGTGAGTCTTGATGGGCCAGATGGATGGGCCCGTGGCTGGATCGGTAAAGGGCAGAGAGCTCCAGTCCGACTCAGACGCCAGCAAGGTGGAAGTGGAGTACTGGTTTGGGCTGGTATCATCAAAGATGAGCTTGTGGGGCCTTTTGGGGTTGAGGATGGAGTCAAGCTCCCTGAACAGTGTCTGGGAGGCTGTGGTTGCTGCTGCACGCAATGTTGA
>CAIGQZ010001206.1:1593554-1617952 GCA_903798205.1 Danio tinwini | reverse complement strand
TGCTAATTCATGCTAGAAACATGCTAACAACATACTGATTCATGCTAGAATCATGCTATTTACATGCTACAATCATGTTAACAACATAATTTGTGCTAATTCGTGCTAGAATCATGCTAATTCATGCTAGAAATGTGCTAACAACATACAAATTCATGCTATTTACATGTTATAATTATGTTAACAACATGATAATGCATGCTAATTCATGCTAGAATCATGCAAATTTATGCTAGAAACATGCTAACAGCATGCTAATTCATGTTGGAATAGTGTTAACAGCATGGTAATCATTATTAGAAACATGGTAATAACATGTTCATTAATTTTAGAATAATGCTAGTTACATGCTAATTCATGCTACAATCGTGCTAATTCATGCTGTAATCATGTTAACATCATGATAATTCACGCTTGAATCATGCCAATTCATTATAGAAACATACTAACAACATGCTAACTAATGTTGGAATAGTGTTAACAACATGGTAATCAATATTAGAAACATGCTAATAGCATGTCAATTTATTTTAGAATAATGCTAGTTACATTCTAATTCATGCTAGAATCATGCTATTTACATGCTAATTCATGCTAGAAAACATGCTTACAACATGTTAACTGATGTTGGAATCATGCTAACAACATGGTATTCAATATTAGAAACATGCTAATACATGCCAATTCATTTTAGAATAATGCTAGTTATATGATAATTCATACTAGAATCATGCAAACAAAATGCTAATTTATGTTTGAAACATGCTAATTTATGCTAGAAAGATGTTAACAGCATGCTAAATCATGCTAGATCCATACTAATAACATGCCAATTCATTTTTGAATAATGCTAGTTACATGCTAATTCATACCAGAAATATGCTAACATGCTAATTCATGCTAGAATCATGCTAATGCATGCTAGAAACATGCTAACAACATGCTAACTAATGTTGGAATCATGCTAATAACATGCTAATTGCTTTTAGAATAATGTTAGTTAAATGCTAATTCATAGAATTATGCTAACAAAATGCAAATTTGTGTTTTAAACATGCTAATTTATGTTAGAAATATGTTAACAGCATGCTAAATCATGCTTGATACTTTTTCAAACTAAACTTCTAACAGGTTTTCTCAAGCCATCATGAAGTTTGTTCTCTTACTTTACTCTTAAGGCCCAAGGTGTTTTTTTACATGCATTTTTAAAGTATCATATTTGATGTACTTTTAGAGAAAAATTATGTCCATATATGTGAACTTGTGGTCCGAATTTACATAAAACACTTTTTTCCTGAATTTGGTTTAATGCATATATAACATAGATTTTTTTTACTTGCTTTGACTATCAGAGAGTAAAAACAATGTGTTTTACCATTTTGGACAGTTAAAAATAGTGTATGAGACATTTCATATGCTGCAAAACAGTTGCTAAAATGTGCTGTCCATGTATGTGGACACTCAAGCCCTAAGGTTATCATCAAGTTTAATAAATGACCTGTGCCTCAGAAGATGATGCCAACACGCAATGAACGATTGGTGGTGTTTGAAGGAGTGAGATGTGGAGCACAGACGCTCTTGACAGTTCTGGAGGTCATTAATAATATAATAACAGTAATACTGAAATTGTTATGGTGCTTTAGAAATAAATAAATAAATATATATGTATGTGTGTGTGTGTGTGTATAGCATAGTTGAAGTCAGAAATATTAGCCCCGCCTTAGAATTTTTTTTCTTTATTTAATATTTCCCAAATGATGTTTAACAGAGCAAGGAAAACTTTCACAGTATGTCTGATAATATTTTTTCTTCTGGAGAAAGTCTTATTTGTCTTTAATAAAAAAAATAAAATAATTTATTTAAATTTTATATTATTAGCCCCTTTAAAGCTATATTTTTTCTATAGTCTACAAAACAAATCATCATTATACAATAACTTGCCTAATTACCCTAACCTGCCTAGTTAACCTAATTAACCTAGTTAAGCCTTTAAATGTCACTTTAAGCTGTATAGAAGTGTCTTGAAGAATATCTAGTCTAATATTATTTACTGTCATCATGGCAAAGATAAAAATAAGTTATTAGAGATGAGTTATTAAAACTATTATGTTTAGAAATGTATTAAAAAAAATTTCTCTCCGTTAAACAGGAATTGGGAAAAAAAAATAAACGGGGGCTAATAATTCTGACTTCAACTGTGTGTGTGTGTGTGTGTGTATATATATATATATATAGGAAAATAATGGCCAGGTTGGGTTAGTAGAAAATAATTTTACCTGCTTCAATTAATACTACTACTACTACTACTACTACTACTACTACTACTACTACTACTACTACTACTACTACTACTACTACTACTAATAATAATAATAATAATAAAATTATTAGTTATTTCCTGGCCCAACACATTAAATGTGTCAAAACAAGCAAACTCAAGTTGTATACATACACTTTTTTAACATAACTTTTTGTTATTGCTAAGTTGATAGAGTAAAAAAAAAATACATTTGTTAAAGGTTTTATTGAGATGGATTGTTGGTTATTGGATGGTTGTTGGCCAGATTTGAGTAGCTTTACATGGACATAGGAAAATACAGACATTTTTTACACCTAAAGCACAATATTTTAATGAATTTAAGACATTTTAGGACTCATTGAGACCCTGCAGACACCCTGTTATTGAGGCATTAATTATATTAAGAGTTCATTCCCGAATGCATTAAGGTGTTTACATGTCTGTTTATTAGGTATACAGCAATACTTTAATTAATGCATTTAAAGTTACAACTTTCCTAGCTTAATTAGGAAATTCAATTAATCAAAGTAAAGCTTACAGAAGCTTCAAATGTTTCAATGCAATATTGCCAAAATATATTAAAATTGCATTATAAGGATGTAAATGTAATCACTGTTTGAACTTTGCAAATATAATAAGTACATAACTGAACCAGACAATAAATATTATATTTAAATAATAAATGAGGCATGTTTTATAGTACTACAGTAATAATTTTACATCAAAGCACCTGAAACAAACTGTTGAATCACCAAGTTGTGAATGTAAAAATACGACACCATTGCAAACTTTAAGAACCATAATATAAATATCTGAAACTGCATTTTATGACCCCTTTAAAAAGGAAATGGAGATTTAAAACAACAGTGGAGGATTGTGATGGGATGCATCGGGGCCCGTAATTCACAGAAACAGACACATAAAAACAGACACTAAAGCAACACTTTAAGCGCAGACATGTAACTAAATGCCTGTTTCACACATACACGGTTTATGTGGTTCACATTTTAACAGGTGAGAGCTTTCAATCTGCACACGAATGTGCAGTACAGCGATTATTTCTGACTTTTTATTTTTTGGCTGTGCTGCATGTGTGAATAGTGAATTATTTACAGTTGAAACCAGAAGTTTACATACAATCTAAAAAAAGGAGCATAACCATTTAAAAAAAAGTCTGATGGTAAATCATACTAAATGTTTACTATTTTAGGTCTGTTAAATGCCAGAATAATGAGAGAATTTTTTTTATAATTTCAAGACACTGAAAAGTTTACACACATTTCCTTGGTGTTTTTTAGTTTTGCTTTTAAACTGTATAACTTTGGTCAAATGTTTTGGGTATCCTTCCACAAGCTTCTCACAATAGTTTGCAGAAATGTTGGCCCATTCCTCCTGTCAGAATTAATGTAACAGAGTCAGATTTGCAGGCTGTCTTGCTCGCACAAGCTTTTTCAACTCTGCCCACTAATTTTCTAAAGGATTGAGATAAGGGCTTTGTGATGGCCACATTTGAACTAATTTGGCAGTATGCTTAGGGTCGTGGTCTGTTTGGAAGACCCATTTGTGGCCAAGTGTTAATTTTCTGGCTGATGTCTTGAGATGTTGCTTCAGTATTTCTACATAATGCTCTTTCTTCATGATGCCATCTATGCTGTGAAGTGGACCAGTCCTTCCTGCAGCACAACAGCCCCACAACATGATGCTGCCGCCCCCATACTTCACAGATGGGATGGTGTTCCTAGGCCTGTAGCTTGTAGCTTGTTCCCCTTTGTCCTCCAAATGTAACACTGGTCATTATGGACAAACAGTTCAATCTTAGCTCCATCAGACCACAGGACATGTCTCAAAAAAATTAGCAAATTGTAATCTGGCTTTTTTGTTGATTCTGGCTTGTTGATTTTCCCATGTTGTCACACAAGGAAGCAGTGTGTTTGAGGCTTTCCTTAAATACTATTCTACAGTTGTGCCTCCAATTAACTCAAATGTTATCAATTAGCCAATCGGAAACTTCCAAAACCTTGACACCATCATCTGAGCTTTTTCAGAGGCATAATAATCTTATTGTATGTAAACTTGACTTTCAAGAAAAGTTATGACAATTTCTTAAACAATATCTCTCTCATTATTTTGCTATTAAGCAGAACAGAAACAAAAATGATAATCCTAACTTATCTAAAAGAGAACAAGTTGTCACATTAACATCTGACTTTTTAAAAATGGTTTTGTGCCTTTTTATACAGTTTATGTAAACTTCTGCTTTCAACTGTATATGTAGAGTTGTGACGATACTGAAATTTCCAACTTTAATAGGATACCATCAAAATTATCGATATTCGATACAATATTCGATACTGCAGGGAGCTTTTTTTCGTTTTTGGGTGATTTTATGTTTTGTTATTCAAAATAATAGTAAAATCAATGCATTTTTAAATGTTGCCTATCCGTTTTTAACAACGACAAAAAAATAAAACGGTCTCATATAAAAAAAAATTTATTTTAAAACTAAAAATTAAACATTGGCTTGTTTTAAAGCATTTGAAAGCTGTGTTAGTCAGTCGATCCATTAGCGGATCACTCATATATTAGCTCATAAACAGACCAGCTGATCTGCACTGCTTTGAAATGCTCCAGTCTCCCTGTATCTGCACTCATATGTTAGCAAAAAATGGTTTTCTTCTTTACTTCAGTACTGATTGGTAGCAAAGTCTGCACTTTTGACAACCCTAGTAATAACATAGCACATGCTTTTTTGTTTATATTTTGTAATTAAGCATTGTATCAAAGACTAAAGAATACACAAGACATGTCACTCGTGGAGTTTTGAATGGGGAAAAGTGTAACAGTCAATATGGCGAATAAAGGCTCGCCTACCTGTTCAGGAGCCAATCAGTGATCAATATAGATTGATGATTCTCTAGGGGAGGGGCTCAGACCAGATTTGTGTTTCTACAGATTTTGTGTGATTAGAATGTTTGGAAAAAAAACTAAAGAGACAGCTGTTGTTTAAATTTATTGGCTATTTCTAATATAAAGTTTAACCATAATCTTGGAGACCAAATTTGGAGAATTTGATGTTTTCCCATTGAAACAGAATGCCCGAGCATACTGCCTGAGTGGGGTTTCAAAGATGGCTGCCAAGTGAAATGACTTGCCTTAAGGGGACTTTGATTGTATGTACAGATTCCATTTATATATAGTATTTAACTTCTACATTGTTTATTTTAAGAGGCAAAAAACATTTGCTGTAAGTGAATGATACCTATGCAACCTCAAAGTGGGAATGCACACTAGCATCTTTGATCGCTACCCAGGACAAAAAGCAGCTAGAAAGTCGCTGGTGATGTGAATGACGTTTAACCAAAGACTATAGAATACACAAGACATGTCACTCGAAGTGAAACGGTCAATAGGTAAATGAAGCCCCGCCTTCTAGTACAGGAGCCAATCAGCGATCGCTATAGACTGACGATTCTCCAGGGGAGGAGCTCGAACCAAACGTGAGTTTCTGCAGATTTTATGATTCAAATGTTTAGAAATGAAACTAAAGACACAGTTGTTGTTTAATTTTATTAGTAATTCTTAATATGTAATGTAATCATAATCTTGGCAACATATTTAGGAGAATTTGATGTTTCCCCATTCAAAAAGAGTGCCCAAGAGGCATTTCAAAGATGGCCACCGAGTGAAATGACTAGCCTTAAAGGGACTTTGGCTAAACACTGAGGCTCAAGGCAGAAAAGCAGGGTGAAGGTCACACTTTACAGTCTCACACACTATGTTACCGTACCTCCAGTGTACAGCGAGTTACGTCATCAAGTGTGTCCAGACGTTCCCTGTGCTGAACGCAAGCAGTGTGTGGCAGAGAAACACAGCAGTGAACAGGAGGAAACGCAGCACATTTAGGGCTCGTTCACATATCGGGCCTTTTGCGTGTCTAAGTTTATTATGGTGCAAATAGAGTCTCAACTTTTCAGAATGGAGACTCATGTGACTAGAACTAACCAATGAACTTCCTACTTTGCATGGAATAAACACATTTCAGAAATAATTGCAGACTAATCATCTAAGACTAATGCAGCGCACCATAACACTGCAGTGCTTTTTAAAACTTTCACAATAATTAAAACTTATCAACAAACAAAAGATTTTAAAGCTTCAGCAATAGGCCTATTTCACAAATATGGAGATTGAGATTGAAATAGAGAAGGATTGTTTCCGGTTGCCCAGTCTTTCATAATAGACTGAACAGTTTAGTTTCTTATCAGTCATTATCTATCTGACAAAGTCAATACAGCAGATACTGCCCATTTGCTGGCTTTAAAACAATCTAAATTGGACAGGTTTAGTTGGTTTAATGAATTTATTATTAATGGAGGAAATAATAGCAAGTTACAGTATGTAAGTTTGACACCCAGTGGTTGAACTAGGTATTGCACTCCTGGTTCAAAACACACGTAAGTGCAGGAGTGAGCCTGACAGAAAACTGACAATGATCAGCTCAGATACACCTCATGTGTCTTATTCACTGTTAAATGCTAATAATGTGAGTTTGAATGCCATTTTACATGACATTTATTGCCATATACTGAAACAGCAGCAGATAGTTCACCTCAGATCTGGAAAATAAAATAAACAATTTGACATTGAACTTCAGAACTGTGACTCAGTGCAAGCCAACACATATCAGTGATTCAGCATCAACATTCAATAATGTTAAAGAGATTTATTGTGTATTAGCTAGATTATAAACCTTTCCATTATGTTGGGAGTGCAGTGAGTGCACTATACTGTTTCATCTGGTGCAAACAGCTAAATTTCTTATCACTGCATATCTTGTCATGTAGTGTGTTGTTAGTACACGGGGTAACAATGTAACCTGTTCGCCTAATGTTTACATTTGTAATATTTATATTATTTGCTAATTAATAACCTTATGTGGAATTCTGAATCTGCATCTCATTTTAGAGTCTGCTGCTGTCCACCGGAGGTCACATTTCGGTCACAGACGAATGCCTTGAGAGCCTTTCTGACTGAATGAATAAAATATGCCGTTTTCCACCAAGGCAACCCGGGCTGCTGGAATATAATTTGCTAAACTGGCTTTGGGTGGGTTAAAGGGACCAAAACAAAGACAGCCGTTCCGGTACGTAACGCACATTTTCAAAGCAGAATATCTAACTTCAGCATTGTTTTTCAGAAAAAGCATGTTTCTGAAGTATCTGCAAACACATTATGGTATTTTATGCTTTAAAAGAGTCAAAAATCCACATAGAGCACCTTTAATATATATATATATATATATATATATATATATAATACATATTTATGTGTTTATAATACATCTTTTTACATTTAATAAATGTGTGCTGTTGTATATAATATAACTATATTAAAGGGCCACGAAACCCCCCTGTCTCAGCAGGGTGTTTTCACACCTTTAGATTGGAAAAAGTCAGGAAAGTGGGTGTGTCCAGTTCTGTTTAGGTGGGAGTGTCAGGGAAGGGAAAAAAGAAAAGATTTTGCATAAAAATGGGAGTTTTCGTTTGGGCACTTGCTTATTTTAACAGAGGCAAAACAAACACACAGACGCAGAGGAGAAACACAGTGACTCTGTTTACATGGACATCAGTAATCAAATTATTTGCCAAACTCTTAATTTGTCAACTTTAAATGGAGTTCAGCACTTTCACTTTCATTAAAGAACATTTCATGCATGCCCCCAATGAAAAACGAGATATTGGATGTGAGGATGAACTGCTGGAGAGTGTAGTTTTAATGGAATGTTTGATACCGCACGGCGAATAGGAGAAATAAAACCTCCGCATTTCCCGATAACTTAGATGCACTTTCTGAGGTTGCGTCAAAAAGCCATGTGTGTATAGATTATCCTGTCACAAAATGCAGCGAAAATCCTACACGACAGTAATAGTTTGATTAAGGTGTTTACATGTTTACATTCTGAGAGCAGCATTTACAGCGGATCTTTCAGTCTATAATATTGTACTGTATTATTGCAGTGATATTAACATACTGTAAACTGAAAGAGTACTGCTGACGATACAAACTAACTTTGCCATCTGAATGAACAAACAAAGAACACCGATCACACACACTTACTAAATCTGTAGAGACAGGACAATCAACACCAACTGGAGCTGCGTCTTTTTTAAAAGGAGACAAGTGGCAAATCCGTATTTTCAGATGCGAAAGCTCTCGGGTAAACAATGTTCCATACAAACATATTTCTGTCGCATGCACTGTATTCCACACGTAATTCCAGCTGCGCTCTCATAGCAGAAAAATGAAAACAAAACCTTTGTTGCAGCACATTAATAAACGCAAAACTGACAACTCGTGTCTCTAAATTCTTGTTCTTCCACTTGTTTTGGCAACACAACGTGGCGTTTCTCTGCCGTCTGAACACTGTAACAGGTGAAAACTTTCGTTGAAGCTATCATGCATATTGATGAAGTTGCACCTCTTTACAATAGAGCGCGCTGATTGGTTTGACCCAAGTCTTTCTCATGAATTAATGCTGCACACTCAGAGACGTCATGATGTACTCGCAGGTACAGACTTCCAGTCTTCATGCTGGAATACACGCAAAGATCTAATCACCGTTACGTAGCTTCAAAAATTCGTTTCAAACCGGAAGAGCGAATTTGCTCAAAATAACGCAAAAACAACCTATTTCTTTTTTCACTTTTTAGTGAAATATACGTGTCCTAATAGTGTTTATAGCAGCGTGGGACACATATATGACTGTCAACATCTCAAAAAATGTGTTTTGGTGTTTTGTGACCCTTTAAGATGTTTTTTCACATAGGTTTAAAACAGTACACCAACTAAAACTGATTTTAGTATGACTCACATTATTCATTTAGCTTTTTTATATTTCATTAAAAAAAGAACATGTAAAATTAAGTAACTTTAACGAATATCTAAATTTTAATTTCGATCATAGACAATAAAATAGTGTGCCATAATTTGATTGGAAAATGCTGCCATCTACTGAAAAAGCATTTTATTTAACTAAATAAGACAACATTAAGATCCTGAATTAGTTTATGACACTCAATCCTACAATTAGATGCTCTAATCTATGTTGTCTTTGTGTATGTGGATGTGTGGATAAAGTCATCAGGTTAAAATATTACAATATAATAATGAAATAATGACTAATAGGAAACTAAATTGTTTACAGGATATTAAAATCAATTCTGATTAAAGTGGCAACTGGGCAACCGGAAACAACAATTCCCTATTCTGGTCTCGCCATATTTATGAAACAGGCCTGTGGTTGGTCAGTTTGTCAGGGTAAAGCCTAGAAGAGATACAGCTGTGTATATAAACATCAATATAGAATACTTTTTGTGATATTGTACAAGAATAATACATATTTTTATATTACTGTGAGGGGTAGGTTTAGGGTTGGAATGGGTTTAGACGTTAATAAAATACAATCTAATGGGTAATTTAATAAATAATATTCTGTATAATTACTGTTTTTACATTACTATGATGGTTGGGTTTAGAGGTTAGGGTAGGAGTAGATGTTAATAAAAGACAATTAACAGGTAATTTAATAAATAATCCCAAATAATTATCGTTAACTTCCATGTTTGCCTAGTTACGACAAACACCACAGGAGTGCAAGTACAGAAGTGCATTGAAATTGCTTGAAAAAGTGGTGCGCCTCATGATTTTCATTCACTTTTATACACAATATGCGAACGGCCCCTTATACAGTATATCCTGGCCATGTCCACGATATCAGTTTCAGAGCTGGTTCAGTTTAGAGAGTCGGATTTGTAATACTTACGCGGCCTGACACCAGTGGGACAGAAGCCTCTGTTTTGGTTCTCTCAGCCTCGTCATATGATGGAAGAGAGGTGGCTACGTTGTAGGACGGGGGCTTGGGAAATGCTGCATCATCTTTGTAGTCAAAAAATTCTGAGAAGAGGTCAAAAAAAAAAAAAAAATATATATATATATATATATGTATATATATATATATATATATATATATATATATATATATGAATGGTGATCATTGACAAGTGCCATTGCATAACATGAAGAGTTTATTCAAGTTTATGTTACTTAAAGAGACAGCTATTTTAATTCTGTCATAATTTCCTCATCACTTGTTCCAAACCTGTTCGAGTTTCTTTCTTCTGTTGAACACAAAGGAAGATATATTGAAGAATGCTGGGAAAAAAAACTAATCTGCTGTTTCTACTATTATTGTCAAAGACAATTCTTAATTCTTCAGAATATCTGGTTTTGTGTTCAACAGAAGGAAGAAACTCAAAGATTAGAATCACTTGAGTGTGAGTTTTCATTTTTGGGTGAACTATCCCTGAATTAATAAGAATCTTTAAGTAAAAAGGTGTGGGTTAATCTTGTATGTCTCTGTTTTTTATCTCCAAGTATGGTTTCACTACTATGGGCCACGCAGTGGCGCAGTAGGTAGTGCTGTCGCCTCACAGCAAGAAGGTCGCTGGTTCGAGCCTCGGCTGGGTCAGCTGGCGTTTCTGTGTAGAGTTTGCATGTTCTCCCTGATTTGCGTGGGTTTCCTCCGGGTGCTCCGGTTTCCCCCACAGTCCAAAGACATGCGGTACAGGTGAATTGGGTAGGCTAAATTGTTCGTAGTGTATGAGTGTGAATGTGTGTGCATGGATGTTCCCAGAGATGGGTTGCGGCTGGAAGGGCATCCGCTGCGTAAAACAAATGCTGGATAAGTTGGCGGTTCATTGCGCTGTGGTGACCCCAGATTAATAAAGAGACTAAAAGGAAAAGAAAATGAATGAATGAATGAATGAATGAATGGTTTCACTACGTTCGCAGTGTGTTTAGGTTCACTAGGTTTCATGTTGAAAATTAAGAACATTATTAAGGTGCGTTCTAGAACAAATAGCATAATTGATTAAAACCTATAATTCACAATCCCACCAATTCAGACAACAGTGCCAAGAGAACTGGCAGAAATGCAGCTCAAACCAGCACAGAAACATCACCATGTTTCACTAAAAACCTCGACCTATCACATGTAATAAAAAACGAGACCAAATTACTGTAATTTCTGGTTGTATTATATTTAAGAGACAGATAAATATTTACATATGGTCATTATACCATCACTAAAACAGATATAATGGTGGTCTAAAACTGTAAAATAAAATTATAGTGAAACTGTTCCTTTTAGTATTGTCATCTTTGACAGCACATCATGTTTAATATGTTCAAACATTTTGGTTTATGAATGACATTTTTTTTTAGATCTTTTTAGAAAATAAATAAGTATTAAAACCAACCAATCTGGGAAATAATCAAATGGGTGTCATGAGGCCCTGAAACTGCTGCATACCTGCACTATCAGCTGTGATACTGCTGTAAGGGGGCGGAGCATCAGTGGCCACCTGAGGTCCCGCCTCTGGCTCCTCCTCACAGGGAAGCTGTAGACACAGAGAAAGATTATTGGTTAAATGAAATCATGAACTGTACATCCCAAGTTTGACTGTATTCATGTTTCCACCCAAAGATGTGAATTAAACTCATGCACAAAACTGAAATATTGCATAAAGTACTTACAAATAAAGCAACGTTTCCATCTAATGTGTCAAAGAGAACAAAATCCTCACTTCCTGATAAACTGGCACTAAATATCAGAGTTTTGTGTGGTTGAAGCCACAGTGGTCTGTTTTCCTCTCTAATAAATGAGTTGCGTCTCAGAAGATGAAATGCAATGAACGTAATGTGGTGGGTTTTGGAGGTGTGAGATGCTCTTTGAGACTGATGCTCAAGTAAGTTCTGGAGGGAATAATAATAATACTGAAGCACTGTGATGACGGACTTTGGTTTAGGTTTTAAGAAATGAGCAAAACAAACTTTCAGATGTTTTACAATGCTCAGGAAACACTGTTTTGTCAATTAACGCATCCCACCACACACATTTCTATCTAATCACCATCTGTTCAAACTAAATCACATGACTTTTTTGATATGCATACTAGAATGTATTCGGTAAATGTGTTTCCATCATCATTTATTCACATTTTTTCTTATTGAATAAATATCTTACTCAGTTGCTTTTTATGTGTATTTTCAAAATGTATATGCATCTAGGTGTCTCCACTAAGCACAAGCACAATACTCCAAAATTGACTTGTAATCATGTGTGTTAATAAGACTCTCTGAAACTGTGAAAGACCAAGATGAATGTAATGCTACGCTTCAACTCACATGACCGCGCATACTCTCATCACATGCCAACACACTCAACACAAGACTTCCTTTTTACTATTTCATTAATCAGCAAAAAAAATGCTTGACACGTCATGACAACCACAAACACATCATTAAAACACACAAACAACAATACAACACGTGATGTATTTCTATTTCACTAAGCAATTAATATAATAAAACAGGCTGAAATTACATTGTCCTTGATTTATTGCAATTTATATGTAATTGCAACCATATAAAGCACATTACCATATAAAACATGTATTAGCAAGATGTTTAAATTGTGATCATACAGATAATACATACCACTCGCACTCTGACAAGCGGTTCATACTTTACATCCTTTATTTATTCCTTTAGCATAATTCTAAAAATGTTTACACTCAAAAAATTACGTTTGCTGCTTGTCCAAAAAACTACTTATTTAAAATAAGCTGAAACATCACAATTCTTGAGTTTTTTGGTGGGGACAACTTAATTGTTTTACATTCAATCCACTTAAATTTGTAAAAACAATTAGGTTAATAATACTAATATAATACTACACTATAAATCATTTATTAAGCATTAGCAAATAGTGAATTAATTTTCTGTTAAGCATCAACTCTACATTAATAGACAAAATTTCCCGGTGATGGGTTGCTGCTGGAAGGGCATCCGCTGCGTAAAGCATATGCTGGATAAGTTGGCAGTTCATTCTGCTGTGGCGACCCCAGATTAATAAAGGGACTAAGCTGAAAAGAAAATAAATGAATAATAAACGTAAGCAGTTTATAAATACAGCTACAAACGCTGTATTCTTGACTTATAAACACGTGTATAATGCGTTTAATGATTGTATTTTCATACTTTATTACTTATTAATTGTTCATTACTGAATTAAGTATTGCATTATTTATAAATCATTTGTATTTAACAGTAGCTGGTGGCTTTTATAATAATTCAGAATGAGTTAGTAAATGATTAATAAATTGTTCAAATCAACATTTACATATTTTATTATTCAGGCATATAGTTCAACTTAATTAAGTTCAACTTCATGCAGTTTTGTGACCTAATCTAAAGTGAGGACTATTTATGCTTTATAAATCCCTTATAAATGACAATTAAAGGCTCAGTTTCAAATGAACAATAAATGCTTGAAATCTTATCTAAAAAGTAAAACTACTGTAAACTTTAAACATTTCACGAATAAAAGTGTCAAAATACAATGAGAAATAAATACAATTAAATACATTTGGATAAAACAACAATATAATAATTTAACAATATATTATATAGTTATTATATACAGTTTTTTATTTTACATAAGATTGCAAAGATTAATTTTTTAATTGATACTCAGCCTTTAATTGTCATTTATTAGGGATTTACAAAGCATTTATAGTCCACAAAACATGATGCAGTTGACTTAAAGCATTAATTAACATACAAATTAACTTTTAGTATATGCCTGAATAATAAGATATATAAATGTTAATTTGAATAGTTTATTAATCATTTACTTGCGCATTCTAAATGATCTTACAAAAAAACAACTTTTCTTAAATAAATGGTTTGTAAATAATGCAATACTGAAATAAGTAATGAACAATTAATAAGTATTAAAGTATGAAAGTACAATCATTAAGCACATTATAAATGTGGGTATAAATCAAGAATACAGAATTTGAAGCTGTATTTATAAACTGCTTACTAACGTCTTTTAATGTAGAGTTAATGCTTAAATAACGAACTATTTGCTAAAGCTTAATAAATGACTCATAGTGTGTAGTTATTATAAAGTGTTACCAGTTAACTTAATCAACTTGTATTGGGACAACATGAAAGAATTGGGTGGAACCCAGATTTTTTTTTGAGCACTTTTAGATTAATACATGTGTTTTTTTTCCAGTGAAATCATAAAATAATGGTTTAAAGCAACACAAGAATAACCTTTAAATAAATTGTTAAAAAATGCTTTTGAAATATTTATAAAAGAGCTGAATTAATTATAGCTATACATATTAATTTTAAGCAAATATGATCATTCAAATTTGTGAACAACATTTAGTTGTGCTTAGGCATGGAAAGATAACTGGTTTCAAAGTTTACCGCGATCTGAAAAAGTCAAGGTTTTAAAACCACCATAGTTTTCTGTTATATAGTTCCTAAGGTACATGACCATTTTTGGGGTTTATTTTTACATGTTTTTTCACAACTATTTTATTTAGTTTTTTAGGGTTTTCCAGCAGAAAAGGTGCCTCTACATCAAAAGCAAGTGGTCCAAAATATCTTAAATGTTTTTTAAGATAAAATATATTGTTCAATTTTATAATTTCATAAAAGTATTATTTGCAAACTCTAAATAGCGAATTCATATTAGCAGCCAATGACTATCAAAGTACAACATTGTTCACAGTCAAATAAACAGTGTTCATGTTGTTTTCAAGTCACACTTGCAGGTTATTTCAGACCGAACATTCAAAGTGCCAATGGTAAACAATATAGGGAGCGTGTCACAAGTTGTCACTGAATGAATGTGACAACTTGTGTATATACAACTTTGAATATACAACTTTACCTCTATACTGTAATACTGTGAAACTAATACTGTGATATTTTTTATTCAAGGTTATCATACCGACAGAATCATACGGGCCCATGCCTAGTAGTCCTTATCTCAAGTATCATTGTTCTGTATTAATTTATACATATTTTCTCCTCACAATTAAAACTATTATCAATTATTTTTTATAATAAAACATTACAGTATAATACCGAAGATCTAGAAGGACAGGCGGATTTTAGACAATTACTTTTAATGCATTTCTTCCTACACTGCAAACAGCAAGAAAATGTAACAAATATAACAACATAAATGTTAAATACAGCTAATATTTATAACAAATATATAAGTTTTAAAAGTTTATATTTTGTCCATAGTACTATAGTATTACAATTAATAACATTGCTTTCATTGTGACAGTATAAAAACAGACATGTTTCAGTCATGTCTGATAGTAATACTTTGTTATTTCCAAACGTGGATAAGCAGTTTTTGCTGTACTCTAGATCAAATAAATGAATGTTACTGTACTAATGTTACTTATGTCATTCATACTGCTCTAAAACATTTGTATTGGTATTGCTGCATAAATATCTGGTCTGGCCCATAATATTTACTGTATACTTCACTAGCATAGATGCTGTAACGTGTTATATAACGTTAACATTACTGAATGAATGACATTTTTGACGTAAGCAAAAAAAAAAAACTACTTATTTTACAAACTAACCCGATAAAACGTAATATATTGACAGATGAGTGAAATCTAAGTCTAACAATAACACGTCGCAATCATTTAAATGGACGCGTTCATTTCAAAACAATGCGGCCTGAATCCTGCCAGAGCCTCGGCGTTTCCTGAAACCGCCGCCCGCCTAAAATGCGCCTGTTGCGGGTGTGCTTTAAAAACAACCGCCTCGAGTCTCACTGACCTGCTGATATCTCCCGCTCGGCTCTGCCATTCTCAGCTTGAGAAGAAAACGAGGATCCCCGCAGACACGATTCACCCAGCAAACCGTCTAACGTTAAAGGAAATTATATGAAGTGTTTTCGGCACAGCCACAACCTACATCAGATCAGTGTTTTTCCTGTGAGCTTCCTGTGACGTCACTCGGACTGTGGCGTGTTTGGCGCCCTCTCTCAGGATTAAATGAACACATCACGAGATGTATATTATTTTGATCAGCTCTGAGGACTGTATGTATGAGCAGGGCCGGCCCTGTATATTTGGGGGCCCTAACCAGAATGACTTTTGGGGCCCTACCTTGCTCTATATACTAGTGAAGTATTGCCATTGCAAACCAGCCCACAATGCTTATTAAATACAGTCAATGAAACAGAAAAGTAAAGCCTGATTTATTCTACTTAATAACTGTCTGAATGACTTGGACATTTTAAAACAGCACTGTCTTTGTCAACTAGCAGCTTCAACAATGAAGAATTAAACAATCTTCAATAAGGGACCAGTGATTCCTACTTTGTATCCTTCTGGAGTGTTTAAAACAAACTCTATTCATTTGCCAAACAGATTCAAGATTCTATAAAAGATTCTAGGTTGAGTTTTTGAGCAAAAACCCTGCAATAAAATGACACTGAACAATAATTAAATTAATTAAATGCATTTTGTAGTAATAAAATATACATTCTAAACTAATTAAAAACTCAAAAAAAATACAAAGACAAAACAATTAATATTATTGCAAAGATTGATTCATAAATAATAAATCAATGAGGAAATAATGTAAGTATAAAACATATTAATGTAAAAAAATCATGAGAAAAAGGAAGGCAACAAATACTGGGATTAATGCAAACTATTATTCCCTTATGCAGTCTCCTTCCCTGTTTCTTACATTTGAGATGCAGGGTTTGGGGCTTATATTAAAGTATGATTAATTAATTTAGGACATAACCTTTACAAACATGTCTCAAGAAAAATATTAACAGTGTGCAAAATATGTCAGTGGAAGACACTTTGGTATTGCATTTTAGTAAAATGCGTTTTAGACTAAAATGACGAGTCTGTAAAACCATATATAACATATAAATAGACGACTTTAACATCATCGTTAGCACTTAAAAGCGATGCCAAAAATGATTTTGTGTTCGTCTATTCTCGTCATAATTTTGCCCTCAGTTCTTCTACGCCTGAAGAATAACGTTAGTTTTGTTTCATTTTCGCGGTCCAATTTACATAATAAATCAGCTATATAATAGGGCAAGCAATGAAGGAAAGGCCATGGTGGCTGCGTCTGTGCATAGATTCACGTTCTTGTGTCTCGCAGCGTATCTTGAAAGAGCAAACTTGAACAGCAAGAACAGAAAACATGTGAGAAATGAGTTGTTGCGAGCTTCCTGTTGATCACATGACCTTCACACGAAAACAAAACAGTTGAAAAAATTTTAACTTTAATAAAATTTTATTATTTTTTTAAGTGAAATATGTATAAATATTTAAGTAATGAAGCACTGTCCATGAAGATAATTTGTAAAATGCTATTAAAAACATTTTTAGCAAGGAAACGGCTCACACCACTAGCGGGTTGTGGGGGCCCTTCCATAGATATATACACTAGATATCGCATACGGACCCTGAGCATGCGTCAGCAGCGCCGCCACATTTGTACAGTGCTTCCAGCACAAATGTCATTCAACCACACTGGGGTGCATTTCCCAAAACCGTTGTTAGCCAACTAAGTTGTGTCGTTACAAACATAGTTTGTTGATTTGCCGCTTCCCAAATCCATCAATCCAATGAACATTCGCAAACTGCGTCGCAATCTTGAGCACTTGAAATGACACCACTGGAGCTGTAGTTAGAAACATAGTTCCTGGCTGTGTTCTATTCCCACTTATCCCCCCTATGCCCTATTCATTTAGAACATTCTAACATTCAAAGTTGGAAATATTAACAATAAAAAAGCATTAAAGTCATCTCTCTTAGGTGTAATTTGCTTTCAAAATATTTTTACAGTTTAAGTGATCTTCATGTTTACAATTGCGCTCCCTTCACAGTGCACTTTGAAAACTTTGATGTCATTTTGAACACAGCCTCATGACATTTAAAAGCGGAATTTATGTTACGTCTCCAAAGCTTGTGAAAACAAAAAACACAGCATACGTTAATGCTTTTAATTTATACTGGGTGATTTATGAAGTATCTGTACTGTATACCACATGGGCCTGCTGGTTAGAACATTTCTGCAGTGGTTTGCACGTGATAAAATTGTAAAAGCAGACATTACAAAAAATAAATAAACAATATCCTCCTTAATAATAATAATAATCATCATCATCATCATTAATATTATTATTAAAATATGATTTTTTAATTTTCTAATAAATAATAAATATTAAATTTAATTTCTTAATAAATAACCTCATTATTTATTTCTTAATGATTTATATATGATATTAGAATACGTGTTAGCTTTTGTAAGTGGTTTTATGTTTTAGAATAGAATATGTAATGTTCTCAATAATATTTGTAAAGGAAATGCATATATTTCAATTAATATGGAAAGCGAGTGCACGTTTTTACCAAAACTAATAATGGATTTTATTTAATGCGTGTGCGTGTAAAACAATATAATTTGCACAAAGAAATTAAGGGGTTCTTCTCTAAAGAAGTATTTACTCCACCCCGTTTTATGGGCGTTTTACGTTATAACTAACGTGGTTCAAGCAAAGGATCTGCGACAGAGAAACTAAGGGTTTTGGAAAACACTCGTCACTACATCATTCTTTTCTCAAACTATGCATCGTACTATGATAGTTCAGCCGCGAGTTATGTCGTTGTTTGGGAAACGCACCCCAGGTCAAGACCGTGTGCCAACGTGAAGATACTGGACTTTAGCGCTGTGTATGGGTGTAGTAACGAGCAAACTAAGAAACTAAAGCACAAAGGCAGAACATTTCCTAGGTAAGATTTAGTTTTTTACGTTTTTATGTTGTGAACTTTTGTGCTCCACAAGTAACGTTACTGATGATAATACAGACACTTACTGCATTCACTCCCTGCTGAAAAAAACTGCTTAAACCAGCCTAAGCTGGTTGGCTGGTTTTAGCTGGTCGACCAGCCTGGTTTTAGAGGGGTTTTAGCCATTTCCAGGCTGATTTTCAGACATTTCCAGCCTTGTCTTAGCTGGTCAGGCTGGAGGCTGGTTTAAGCAGTTTTTTTCAGCAGGGAGCTATAAGGCAAAGTAACACCAACTTGCACTAAATACTCAGCTTATGCCAGTTTTGTTGAATAAAATAAGCAAGCAATGCAAAAGAAATATGACAACGAGATGCCAGAAACTTGTATTATTGTCAGCTAAGTGAACGAGTCGTTCATAACGGAGATTCATTCACAAACGAATCGCTCCCACCGAAGTGGTGGCCACAGTCCTCCACTACAGCCTGGTCTCGCATTCATTTCAAAGGAGCACTACCCTGTACTAAAATGGTGGCTCTATTGACGCATTCCTTCCAGTAGACAACAACAGGGCAGGGGACATCTAATGTAAAAATCTATGGGGGCCTCCTAGTGGCAGCGGGGCCCTAAGCAGCCGCTTAGTTCGCTTATAGGGAGGGCCGGCTATGTGTATGAGAGCCAGTGATTAGATTAGTGAAACATACACTAGAAAGGCTAATAGATTTGCTGCAAATACCAGTTAATTTGCATATAAACCATTAAATGTATTTTTCTAGTGTGTTTCTAGATTTCTAGTGTGTTTTGGGGCAATCCCAGCGGTCCATTAGAGTTTCATTAGAGTTAAAACAGTGTTATTTTCATTATGGGTGGCACAGTGGTTAGCACTGTGGCCTCACAGCAAGAAGGTCACTGGTTCGAGTCCCATCTAGGTCACTTGGCATTTCTGTGTGGAGTTTGCATGTTCTCCCTGGGTTGGTTTCCTCCATGTGCTCCGGTTTTCCCCACAGTCCAAACATATACGCTTTAGGGGAATTGATGAACTAAATTAACCGTAGTAAATGAGTGTGTATGGGTGTTTCCCAGAACTGGATTGGAGCTGGAAGGGCATCCGCTGTGTGAAACATGCTGGATAAGTTGGCGGTTCATTCTGCTGTGGCGACCCCTGATGAATAAGGAACTAAGCCAAAGGAAAATGAATGAATGAATGGTTTCTAGAGTTTAGAGTCCATTAGAGGTTTAATTAAAACAGTATCTTTCTATTATGACCACTAAAACCATTACAGAACCATAAACTTCTGTTTACATTTGCGCAACTTTAAAATCTCTGCTAAGAATTAAATTAAATTTAATTTGACAGGTTTAATGAAATAACAAGCATCCCATACACCTTGAAGTAATTGGGTTGTGTGAGGGTTGGGTTTAAAGATGGGGTGGAGGTAGACGTTATTAAAATACAATTATCACAAATTAAAAAATCGGCTTAGTCCCTCTATTCATCAGAGTCGCCACAGCGGAATGAACCGCCAACTTATCCAGCATATGTTTTACACAGCTGATGCCCTTCCAGCTGCAACCCAGCACTGGGAAACACCCATACACTCTCATTCACCATTTAGTTGATCAATTCCCCATATAGCATATGTGTTTAGACTGTGGGGGAAACCGGAGCACCCGGAGGAAACCAACACGGGGAGAACATGCAAACTCCAACAAGGCTGAATCCTGCTTCTTATTCGCAGCTTCTTATTGACGCTATCCGGTCCACCTTTAAAACCGCGACGCTATAAAATGACATACTTTAATCATAACATTTATAATAAACGTTTATTTCAGAGCCAAGAATGTGCAGCATTTATTTTTTAAATACCTTTACCTTTAACTCCATACAACTACACCTAAATGAAAAAATAATGCAACAGGGATGTCCAAAAATGCCATGTACAGCAAAAACACGCTTCAATATTAATAATAATAATAATAATAATAATAATAATAACTTTTTTTTTTGCAAAAAAATTTTGTTTACAATCCAAAATTTGATTTACATTGTCAATGAAAAAACATACAAGGGAAAAAAAGAAGGAATAGAAAATAAAAAGTAAAGAATATGAAATAAACTTAAGGGTAAGGCATTCAAGAATCAATTACATTACATAAATTAAAGTCATTACAAAATTAAATAGTTTTGTTTGCTTTCTTATTTTTACATAATGAAATTAAATGTAAATAATGATTAAATTCTTGCATAAAAAACAGGAAAATATGGTTTGGTATTAGTACATTTGCATTTGTGGATATGGAATTTACAAAGAAAATAAATTAAATGTTTAACAAAACAAGCATTTCTCTCAGTAGAGGCAGTTTCATAATAACCAAAAATAATTTCTTTAAAAGTAACAGAAACATCTTGCTGTATATTATCATTAATAAATGAACCAATATGTTTTTAATATTGTACAGTATAATTACATTCCCAAAATAAATGAACAACTGTTTCAGTGTGAAATTGACAGAATGAACATTTTACATCAATATTAGAATGAAACTTTTTCAAAAATTGTTTAATAGGATAAAATTTGTTGATTAATTTAAAAGACACTTCTTTGGCCTTGTTGGTGAGGAAATGTTTTTGTTGCAAAGACCATATTGTTTCCCATTTCAAATCTGTAAATATATTAATCCAATAAGAGATCACAGGGGACAACAACGTTTTCAATAAAAAGAGATCTAATTTTGTAATTTATATCTTTTTTTGTTGATTAGAAAAACAAATTTTACCTATAAACGTCTCTGTCGGATCAGAAAGGTAAGTAAGGGAGTAAGAAAGGTAAGTAAGGGAGATGATTGCTATCTTGATAGAGCATAATGATTCCTGATGTTATAGCTCCCATAACAATGGCGACATTTTTTGGACTCACTGGTATGTTATACGCAGAAATAAATTCAAAGTAATTCATTAAAAAAACCTTTGTTGTTAAATTACTAACTAAAAGCAACCCATTGTTAAACCATTCACTGAAAAACAAAGATTTATTTTTATATAAACTATTTTGGTTATTCCAAATAGGAAATGTGTGAGGAGTAAAATTGTTTATAAATTAAAGTCCGTAATAATAATAACTCACCGTACGTTCCGCCATGTTTATTTCGTTGTCAAATAACTTCCGTTCTCTGCCCGCGGTTTTTGACGCTGCGTTACGTACGTGCTCATTAGAATAACGGTAAATATGCTAATATGTCATTAGCGTAACGGAAAATTTCCCTGTCGTAACGTTAGTAGCCTTACTAGCCTAGTGTTGTCGTCAAAGTTGAGGAATAAAAACAACATTATTTTTTTCGCTGCATCTTCAAGGAGCTACATCAAATATTTTGAAACTAGCGCTGGATACCTGAGGATACTATCATGGTTTGATAATCATCATAGTTTGATAGGATTGAGCTATTTGAGGCATTTATCCACTCTATAATGCTATGAGCTGCATTATTCATCTCTGAGTTCATTCATCACATATGCTCGATAGACCTCGAAAGAGTCTTTAGGTAGCAATATAATTACGGAAGAACTGAAGATTATTGTATACTTTAGAAGATAAAAATGGGGTCTGACAACAGTGAACTTGACCACAGATATTGATGCTAATAGATGGATGCTAATGTCATGTTAAAATACTAAGCCTAATGATTATTTTCTTGACAAATAATAATAAAGCACGACGCCAAATGTGCCTCTCACTCGGTTATTATTATGTGTATTAATTATTTGTGAGGAATGAGTGTGTGTGGGTGTTTCCCAGTGATGGGTTGCGGCTGGAAGGGCATCCGCTGCGTAAAAACGTGCTGGTTCATTCCGCTGTGGCGACCCCGGATTAGTAAAGTGACTAAGCCGAAAAGGAAATGAATAAGTTAATTATTTGTGGGGAAATAAACTGTTATTTGAAGTTATTAGTATCTTTTAAATGGACGTTCCCTAAAGCAGTCGTCATGTACAGAAAAAGGTGTGTAGGGAGGGAATGTATTCTGACTGGCTGTTGGTGTTTTATACAGCTGGGAAAAACAAATGTTTGGAAATTAATCTTAAAATATTGATTCCGAATCTAATTGTATGTAGTATTTATTTATTATTTATAAATATTTTTATGTAGACGTAATGTCAGCCTGATCAATCAATACATTTCATGTTCACATAAAAACGTTATCTCTACAGACTCAGATGGCATGGGAGGAATATGAACAGTGGCCTACATCATGCTTAAGATTTATGTATTTATTTATCATAGTAAATTGCTCTCAAAAGTCGTCATGTACAGAAAAAGGGAGGGAATGTATTCTGACTGGCTGTTGGTGTTTTATACAGCTGGGAGAAACAAATGTTTGGAAATTATATATGAGCAATTACATGCCAATGTCAACCTTGCCATGATAAAAAAAAAAAAAGCTTTTGCCAAAATAATGAAACCATTTCTGCGTTTTTTGTGTAGGCTTGTATTTTACAGTGCTTTAAAAATACTCAAAAATGTCTCTGTCAATGTTTTCAAACAATTATATTTAATTTACAAAAGTCACACAAGTGGCAATTTCACGTCTGTCACACCCATAACGCAAAAGTGTCACATCCATAACGAAGCTTTTTTCTTATAAATGTACACATTTTAAATCAAATAAAATTAATCATGTTTGTTCTAGAGGTAAGTATTATCCAGTTGATTAACTTAGTGCTTTTGGGTTGTGCAGTTTAATTGACAGAACTTCTACAAAGTATGTTGTGTACTGTAAACTCGCAGACTTGTTTTCGTCACATCCATAACGCATGTTTTTTTCCATATTTAAAATATAAAAAATGTTTACCGATTGATATATTTCTGCTTCCACAACTCTGTGGTCAGTTGTTTTGAAAAATATAAACTATATATATATATATATATATATATATCAGTGTTTCCTCTAGGATTTTTTCCAGCTGTGGCGGCATGACTTTTACACAGATGTACCACCTACCTATGGTGTTATTTCAATGACACATGTTGTGAGCACAGTATTACAAGTCGAGATCGCATTTATGTAATACGAGCATGCGAATCTCTGCTTGCGCGCTGATTTCCTCTGTTCGTGCACAAAACTTCAAACCCTCAAATATACGCTGCTCAAGTGCAGATTTTCGTGTGCCTTAAATAAACGCTGCTGAAGTGCGATTTAGTGCGCTTTGTGGCAAGTACATCTCCAACAATTATTAGATTTGCTACGAATAAAAAAAAGAATGAAATGAGAGTGAGTCTTGATGGGCCAGATGGATGGGCCCGTGGCTGGATCGGTAAAGGGCAGAGAGCTCCAGTCCGACTTAGACGCCAGCAAGGTGGAGGTGGAGTACTGGTTTGGGCTGGTATCAT
>CAIGQZ010001206.1:1576516-1590038 GCA_903798205.1 Danio tinwini | reverse complement strand
CGGTGAAGCCAACACTGCCTCTCAAACTGGCACTTTCTCAGAGACTAAAGATACTTGTGTCACAGTCTCTGAGGGATCGACTGCCGTTGAGAGCTGCACCACTGGTGAAACTACCAAAGATTCTCAGACTGGCACTGTGTCAGAGACCGATATTACCTCTGAGACAGCCACTGAGAAAACCACTGCTGGTGAAACCAGCACCACCACTGCCGATGAGAGCAGCACCACCACTGAAACAACCAAAGCTTTGAAAGGTATGATGAAATACTGCAGTTTCTGCTTCATGCTGTAATGACCAATGGTCGAGAGTAACCATGATACTCATGTATACTTATACTGTTTATGCTTTCTTCTTTTTTTGCCACAGTGCCTGAGACTGCCACTGCCTCTCAGACCCCGGCTGAAATTTCCACTGGCCCTCAGACTGGCACAGTTTCAGAGACTGATGTTACCTCTGAGACTGAGGAAACAACAACCAGCACTGCCTCTCAAACCGGCTCTTCCTCAGAGACTAAAGATACTTCTGTCACAGTCACTGAGGAATCGACTGCCAGCGAGAGCAGAACCACCGGTTCCAGACCACTGACCACTGACTCAGAGACCAATGTTCCCTCCAAGACTGTCACTGAGGAAAGCACTGCTGGAGAGAGCAGCACCACATCTAAAGACACGACTGCCTCTCAAACTGGCACAGTCTCAGAGACTGACGATTCTTCTGTCATAGTCACTGAGGAATCCACTGTCGATCAGAGCAGCACCACCGGTGAAACTACCAGTGATTCTCAGACTGACACTGTCTCAGACACCGATGTTACCTCTGAGACTGACCAAGATGACACCACCGACGATAATGGTCTTGACAATATTTTGGACATGCTAAATACCATTAATACATTATCTGAAAAGAGTTTATCAACAGTGGCAAATTCACCAATGCACCGTGGAAGGAGACGGTTTCTGAATCCACTGAATCCACCAGTGCCCATTAGACTGCCACCATGTCAGAGACTGGGATTACCTCAGAGACAGTTACTGAGAACAGCACTGCCCCTGAGACCAGGACTGCCCCTCTTGAAACCAACAGTGCCCCTAATGAGTCCAGGACTGCCCCTTCTGAGACCAGCAGTGACCCTTCTGGCACCAGGACTAGCCCTAAGACCAGCAGTGCCCCTTCTGAGTCCAGGACTGCCCTTCCTTAGACCAGGACTGCCTCCCCTAAGACCAGTTGTGCCCCTAAGACCAGCAGTGCCTATGAGACCAGAAGGCCCCTTTCTGAGACCATCAGTACCCTTTCTGACACCAACAGTGCCCTTTCTGAGACAAGGACTGCCCCTCCTGAGATCTGGACTGCCTAGACTTGTGGGACTGATGCGGTTTCTGAGATGACATCGCCCCGCAAAGCGACAGTGTCTTTCAGATCTGTCTCCAATGACATTACCTTTTACACTGACACCAACTCTGAAAACACCAACACAGTCTCTGAGACGAACACTGTCATGGATATGTCTCACTGTCTGACAGATATTTCCCACTGGAGGAAGGACCACCACCTTCGATGATTAACCAAAAGTTCACTATACAACTGAGAAGAGGAAAAAGAAGAAGAAGAAAAAATCTTGTAGTGCAGCTGCTCTCTTGCTCACCAGGCTTTATTCCCTCACAGATGACAGCCGCCCTTCCATACTGTAGCAGACGGCGGTCGAGTATACCCATCCCCTTGGCAGACTCCTCTAGTGCTCCTCACTCACAGTGCCTGGAAGGAGCACTAGTTGCCTCTTGGAGGATGGTCATTTATTCCCCCGTCTCCATATGGCAGGTAATGGCTTCTCTACCACATAGGTGCCTGGCGGCAAGAGCTCGTACCTTTGGTCTTCCTGCTTCTCCCCATCATGGTGGACAGGACTTGAACTTGCTTGAACGGTGGTGACTCCCCTGTGGTGATGACAGATGGTGGTCGAGTATGTCCATTCTCTTGGTGGATGGTCTTTTACTCCCCCGTCCTCAGATGGCAGGTAATGGTTTCTCTGACTTTCCAACAAGGTGTTCCTCTGGACTTCAGGACGACATGCTGTCTGAGAAAAGAACTGTATATACTGTACATATTAAAAAAAATGTAATAATACATGAAAACCTTGAAACAAATAAAAAGACAGGAGGAGTTGGGGTGGTGGAGGGCCTTCAAAAACAGGCAACAGCCTCATTTTTTTTAACAAAATACTCTATATATGTGTGTTATATAAATCAAAAGGCCACATTTCAAGCATCTGCAGTTGCCACATTATGACAATAGTATCAATGTCGCGGTGATTATTCATGCTTTGATGACCTCTCGGTTAGATTGGTATTATGCATTACTAGGTGGTAGCTTTGTAAGCCTAATAAACTAACTCCAGCTGGTTCAAAATGCAGCTGCTAGAGTGCTTTCTAGAACTAAGACATAGGATCATATTAGTCTGGTTCAATCAGCATTGCATTGGCTACCTATTAATCACTGAGTAAATGTAACAATCTTATTGATTACTTACGAAGCCCTTAATGCCTTAGCATGAACTCCTGCTTCATTAACCCCCCTTCACGTCCACTACATTCAAATAAATCTGGACAATTGATTATTCATAGACTATCAAAAGGATCTGTAAGCAGGAGATCCTTTTCATGTCTGGTGCCTAAATTCTGCAGCAGCCTTCCTAGCACAGTTCAGGAAGCAGACAGTCAGCTTGTTAAAATCTAGATTTAACACGCATCTCTTTTGTACTTTATATGGCATCTACGCTGATGTTAGTCTGTTTCTCCTTATCCCGAGGTCGACATAATCTTGGATCCGGCCTGTATCCAGAGCAGATGGTTATAGCGGGCATTGAGAGCACAAGACAGACGAATCTCTGCATAGATCCTGTCAGATATTCTGAACATCCATCAGTGACTTGGACCTGCACCTGCTCAACAACTGATGCTCATTGTGGAGTTTTGGTTTCTTGGCATGGTCACCTCTGGCTTGCTTGTTTGGGGTCGGCAGAACTGATCTTCAATGGATCATCCTTCAACAGTGACATTTGTAATAAACAGAACTGAATCGAACTTCATTTGTATTCAATTGAAATGAATCAGTAGACACGAAATAGAGCATCCCTTTATGTGCAATCACTCTGGGGTTTAGTCACACAGCTCTTTAAACTGGCTGTGGTTTAGCATAGAGCTGACAGAGGAAGTAAGACAGAAGTATCAGTCTAACAGGGTTACATTAACAGTCAAAGCTGGAGTGTAGAGAGACGTTTATTTAGTTCTTTCAAAAGTGCCTTACATTATGACTTGAGGTAAATTCAGACATCATTATAAGAGAGACATTTCAAGACAAACCTGCTTTCAAATACACACTGATATGACTTCCCTGTGTTTTTAACATGTTTTTGTTTATATGCAGAAGAATACCATGGCGCATGGCTCAAAAAACACTGAAACAGCAGGGAATTGATGATGCCACCCTGCAAAAGCAAAGAGCAGCAACTACGCAAACACCTTAAAGGGACATTTCCTCAATATTTACTCAGCTCAAGTGGTTCTAAACTTTATTGGCTTTCTTTCTAGTTGAACACAATTTTTTTTAAAGCAGTCATTGACATCAGTAGTAGGAACAGGACATACTATGGAAGTCAAAGGCTGTTTATTTTCCTCCAGCATTCTTCAGTATATCTTCCTTTGTGTTCATCAGAAAAAAGAAAGTCAAACCGGTTTGGATTAACTGGAGGACGAGTAAATAATAGGTAGATTTGTGTGAACATTCCCTTAAAAGTTACGTTTACAGCCAGTCAAACCAGAGATTAGTGGTTTATTTTCTATAATACGGGACATAACTTAAAGGGGAAGTGAAGCACTCAGTCAAGTTTACATTGTTTTGTACATTTGTTTTCCCTTTAATTGAAATATATACAGTTGAAGTCAGAATTATTAGCCCCCCCTGAATTATTAGCCCCCTGCTTATTTCTGTTTAACAGAGAGCTGATTTTTTCAACCCATTTCTAATCATAATAGTTTTAATAACTCATCTCTAATAACTGATTTATTTTATCTTTGCCATGATGACTAAATAATATTTGACTAGATATTTTTCAAGACACTTCTATACAGCTTAAAGTGGTATTTAAAGGCTTAACTAGGTTAATTAGGTTAACTAGGCAGGTTAGGGTAATTAGGCAAGTTATTGTATAATGATGGTTTGTTCTGTAGACTATCGAAAAAAATATAGCTTAAAGGAGCTAATAATATTGACCTTAAAATTGTGTTTAAAAAATTAAAAACTGCTTTTATTCTAGCCGAAATAAAACAAAGACTTTCTCCAGAAGAAAAAATATTATCAGACATACTGTGAAAATATCCTTGCTCTGTTAAACATCATTTGGGAAATATTTAAAAATGAAAAAAAAATGAAAGGGGGGCTAATATTTCTGACTGTATAACAAACTCGATTATTGAAACCATTTAGAAGCAAACGGCATGTTTTACTATAGATTTTAGACCTAGGGTGCCGCCATCTTGGAACATCGCTGTGTCTGAAGTTGGTTCTGTTCCCTCCACTGAACAGATACAGTGGAAGTAAAGGACTGAACACGGAGATTGGACAGCCTAATTTAACCTAATGTGTGAAGTTGTGGATGTAGAGCTGCTGCAAATACAAGCATCAGATGTGTGTCTAATATAAAAATATATATTTATTCTATTTTTTGCTTTTAATTATCGATCATTTGATGCGCTTTGGTCCACTCTCTGTATTAATCTGCATGCCTGATTAATATGCCGTTTTCTGCTAATTGTTTACATTAATCAGGGCTTGAAATGAACCTTTTCTCTTGGTACCACCGGTGCTCCTAACTTCAAAAAATTAGGCACCAGACAAAATTTAGGCGCACCCACCAAAACTATGAGCACCGTTACTACCCGTTTTATAGTAACATTCTATTATATATTAACACTCGAATCACAACTAACAAATAAACAGAAATCTGCATGCGCTGCTTGACGTGAATAAGATGAACTGAATTAACAATATGGGTGCTGTCTGATATTGCACAGATGATATTGACATATAACTTATTATTAGCGTACGTCATCTTAATAGCAATAACGGCCTTTTTATGAGCTGCAATATTAGTTTCATCTCAGTGAATGCATGCTCTTTAGCCATGGTGAACGGTGTCAGTCGCATGACTGACAGCATCGTGACGATTAAATGAAGGATTAAATAACGTTAGAACATCTCGTGCTTAATGTGAAGATTCAGTGGCAAACACTGTTACCTGAAAACTCCACCCCACCAGCTGTACGGTGAAAGCTTTAGTCATTTTCATAGCGGACTTTAAACACTGGAAGTCTTTTATCCGCTCTTGGAAAAGTGTAAATGCTGGATTGACATTCAGCACATGATCACTGATCAGATCTGCCATTATTAGTAACTTTAGGTGGTTTCTAAAACTAAATCTGTCAGTTGTTTTCATTCTCTCGTATCCAGGCCTTTACGTTTTCACTGCTGTAGCTCCCTGTCATCAGAACTGAGTGATTGACAGCTGATATTAACCAATCCATTCGCGTTCTGTTCTAGTGCAGTAGACCAATAAGAAGAGCTTGAAGGCGGGGCAGGCATTGCAGGCTTTGTTTACTGCAGCAAGTTGACATGTCAGCTGTTTTAAACCCTTCCTGAGCAATGTGTTTGGTGTTTTTAGGTGCAAAGATGCTTAATGCGTGAAGGCCTCCTAATTCCGCGCACGTGGTGAACATTTTACTGTGAAAACTGGTCACACGACAACAATTTTATGCACTCGCACAAACGCTTCCAAATATATTTTGAGTTCGCATAGATCAAATTTCTGGCGCATATGTGACCAAAACGGTTGCAATTTCGAGCCCTGTTAATTGAGTTTGTTATATATATTAAAGTGGAAATCAATTCATAAATAATGCCAGGGTAAATGCAGGAATCCTAAAGGAAATTTTAATAACATTTTAAGACTTTTTAAAGACCTTTCCACAATATTTGAAGACCTCGTCGCCACTTCAAGTTCAAATCAATATCAAACCTTTAACTTAAACAGTTGATAGTTAAATAAATGAATGGAGCACAGCCGTGCAACAGAACTTAGACCAGAAACAAACCTTGAATAAATGACATGGTTCTTTTCAGCGACAGGTTTCAGCCACTGTTTAAACTCGTCTTTCTCCAACCAGGAGTACGCAAACTTGCATTATCCCATTTTGCCGTCTGTTTTGCTCTACGGCAGGGCTATTAGTTTGTCATGGGAGCCCGTTCATGAAAAGCATCGCAAATGATGGGTTGGAGAGATATGACTTGCAATACGAGTGATGCCACAACTATTATGTACTATCATGTATGCATAACTATTTTAATAATAATTCGTCTAACATATCTTTTGTTTACATTGCACTGAAAGCCACGCAGAACTCTCACCGCTACAGCATCAGATTTTTTCTACTCGGTGTGTCTGAAAGGCACTAGCTTTTTTTTTTTCCCGCTCCGCTTGCGCGCGCATATTGGCATATATTCTAATATTAGAAATAATGAACTTGCACACAAAAAAACACAATATGTGATATAAGCTCGGGACTTTAAACTAGCGCACAGATGGCATAACTTTGTTCCGTGCAACAGAAACAAAGCATTGAGAAGCCTTTAAGCTTAAGTATCCAAATGTTTTCGGCTGCTCGCGCCACTTACTCGCTCAATATCAGGTGACACGCTCTGCAGCCTTCAACTGCAGCTCGTGCTGTATTGAACAGACGCACGCCACTTCATAACTATAGCGGCCGATTTTCGACTGAACTAAATTTATTTTTGATGTCTTGGTCTCACTATTTGGAGGGCTGGAACAAATTGCCTCGCAGGTCGCCGATTGAATAGCCCGCTCTATGTTTCGCTACATGTGGAGAGCGACACACAGGACTGCCTGATGGAGCCAGAGGAGGAGTTGCGGAATCGAACTTTTAACCAAACGCTTGTACATCAAATCAACCACGCCCACCAAACCTCTCACTTGGTGTCTGCACTAAACCAAAGGCTCACTAATGTACGCTTTACGTTTACATAGGAGCCTGCGTTTGCTGTTTTATCAACACTAATGGTTGTAATAACATTAACAAAGGTTTTATACAATGAAGATTTAATTGCGCCAGCTCCGGGCCGCAGCGCACATTACTCGCGCGTGAAGTCCACAGGCATCCGGGTACAGCAGACGGAGTCGGGCCGAGGATTAAGTCTCTGGAAGGCAAGAGTCTAGCCGAAACTGGCCCAAGTGTATTTTGCTGTCTTGGTGGTTAGGCGTGTATCAGCTAACTGATAAAGCCCTGACTTTACAGAGTAAACAGTGTTTCACCAGATCCTGTAGGTCAGACAGTATAGTTTACTGCTGAACAACTCATTTTATGATGGTAAAATAACACAGAAATGGAATAATAACACTTCAGTCTCCTGCTGAAGCTCTGACGTCCGCTTTGAGAAACTGTCAATCACAGCTGTCAATCACGATGACACGCCCAGTATTAAAATACTGCTCAAAACATACTCTACAAAAATGAAGATCTGCACCTATATCAGCTGATAACCAGAGCCTTAACTGACCAGAACCATCTTTCAGAACATTTTATTGCAAGAGTAATTTTTTTATTTGGGCTCAAGTCTTGTTCATTAACACAGAGGAGGCGGGCTTTATGACTTGTACTGCAGCCTGCCCCCAGGGGGCGATCTAATGGCCGAGACCTTCACTCAAAAGCAGGCTTGTGGCACACTTGGGCCGGACGCACTCAGCCAGAACCAATTGAGGAAAATAAATATATTTATGCTGTTTTGGAGTCAAACACTTGAACAAAAACGCTTAAAGAAAATTTAAGACCTTGTAAAAATGAGATTAAGACTTTTTAATACCTTTTAGGGGCCTTCATTTTTTTCATAATTGATTTATCAACTCTTAATACATTTTACGACTTCGCGGACACCCTGAATGTAAACTTGACTGACTGCTTCATTTCCACTTTAAAGATGAGACATGAAATGTTTTGAGCAAACTTGTAGTTGCCGCACTTTTTCTTTAGAGGGCAGATTGGATCACAGTAGAGGTCCTTTTTTGCATTGCTAACAATGTCATCGCTTAATGCTATATACTGTCCTGGTACGGATATAACGCTCTGCAGTTTCATCATTTGACAAAAGGAACAAACTTATTGCTTTTCTTTCTTTATCGCAGACATTCTATAAACTGTTCGCTGATGTGCAAACCGTCCTGACGGCGAGTGTGAGTATGTGTGTGTTTTGCGAGTGTGTGTGTGTGTGTGTGTGTTTCAGTAAACCCAGGAGATGGGCACCCACTGTGGGCTTGAGGACGCTCTCTCGATGGCTTCCTCGACCCCCTTCACGCTCTCGTCCACATCGTTATTCACCAGGATTTCGTCGAAAAAGTGCCGGTACGCAGCGAGGAGGCTGTCTGACTCTTTCTGGATGTTCTGCACCGCCTCTGACTGGAAAGAACACAGGGTTACACAAACTTTAAAGTACACATGAAATCAAAACGAACCATGCTAATTTTGTAAGCTCACACTGCTAGTTTTGTGGTGAACAATTCATCTGTGTGTGTCATTAAGAACAAAAATAATAGTTTGTCCTTGTAATCCAAAATTGAAATCTGAAATCTTCCCGTTTGTTTAAATTGTCAGATTAGGTCTGTCTGAGGTATTGGGCGTGGCTAACACACTTAACCACGCCCCTCCAACTGTCAGCACTATGACAACAAACAGAAATGGTGAGCAGGAGGAGTCTGTTGGGTTGAATAACTCTCCCTAAACCCCTTTCCCCATCTCTCTGAATGAAATGCTGACTTTACTACATCCAATCAGCTGGCAGTAGAAAAAACAAGCCACGCCCACTGTTGTATCATTAAATATTCCGTTTCTCTAGGAACTGCGTCACAATATAAAAATAAAAGAAACGCAGCTTCCGGTTCATGTAAACTTTAAGTGCACAAATGTGTTTGTTTTGTTTATAATATTCAGGTCTTAAAGGGACAGTTCACATGAAAATCTAAATTCTGCCATCATTTACTCCCCTCCTCCTATCCAACCGGACTGAGTTGCTTTCTTCTGTTGAACACAGAAAAACAAAATACTTTAAAGATGTTGGAAGCCATTGATTTTGTATTTCTTTATCTAACTATGGAAGTCAATGGCTACTGGTTTTCCAACACTCTTCAAAATGTCTCCATCTGTGTTTAACAGAAACTATAAATTCATAAAGGTTTGGAAGTACTTAATGGAGAGTAAATGATGAATACCAGTGATTGCTTTGCTTGAATTTTTTGTTTCAAATCAGTGGTTCATAGCATTAACAAACTGCTAAGTTCACATGATTTCAGTAAACGAGGCTTCATTACATGATCACTGTTTCAAAAAGCATTATTCATATTTAAATGAGACCATATTCAGTGATTCAGCCCCCAGTGACAAATCACAGAATAGTTTTCTCATAGTTCTGTTTTATGAGTTTGCATGAGATTTAATGAAACATTAGTAAATAATATTAGTTAATACACTGTGTTGGCCAGATTTTACCAGCCAACAATAGAAAATCTTAAATGAAGCAAATATGCAGACACTTAGGGCTCTATTTTAACAATCTGAGTGCAAAGTCTATGGGGCCCTATCATACACCCGGCGAAATACGGCGCAAGATGCGACACAAATGTTGTTTGCTAGTTTCAGCTGGACGCAAGTGTCGTGTTGACGTTTTTCACCACGCTGTTTAAGTAGCAAATGCATTTGTGCTGATATGTGCACTCATAGGTGTTCTGGTCTAAAAGAGGAGGTGTGTTAAGGCGCATTGCTGGCGCGTTGCTATTTTGAGGAACTAAAATAGACCAATAGACCAGCTATGAGGAGGTCCTAAAGTCCAGCACAGAGCGTGTTAGATGTGCGCCTCGCTTAAATATTGCTTAGTACACACAGGATGTACAGCAATACGCAAATATCTTTACAAATGAAAAAGAATTAAAGGAATAAAATGCAAATATTATTCTTTTCTACATCAGTATAAACACCACTGCCTCCATCCCTTCTTCATCTCGGTGGGCTTTATTCAGTTTATTCATGACAATTTGCTTTTGTATAATGTTATTATTAGTAGTAGTATTATTTAATATATGCATATTTATATTTGTTTTATTAAAAACAAGCTTAGATTTACCCACCTGTCAGCTTTTAGACCATATGGGCCATAACATCTGTGTTTGGATATAACTCAGTTATTTGACCACACTTCATTTATTAGTTTGCTGGAAATTAGAACTGGATTTATAAATAGTTTTGACACAAATCTTTGTGCTTAACAAACTAAATTAATTATGTAGGCTAATGGATGTCTGTGCGTACAACACCTTATCCACGGAGGAGACTGAAAGTGAAAGTAAAGAATCTCTCATTCTCACACTGCAGATGCTCTGTTTAACTGTTTTCTCGCTAGTGAAGCGTTCAGTTATTCCACTTACAAAGTTCACCATGTAAATAGCAAATGTGCCATGGCGCGACACAACTGACTCTTAAAGGGCATGTGAGATGAGACATTAAGAGAATAAGCACAGCCCTGTTAGACCATGCTCTGCAGCGCAAAGCAGAATTTTCCATCATTAAAATAGCAAAAGTGGATTCTGACATGCTTTTGAGTCCTGTGATTTGGACTTTGCACCTAGATCGTTAAAATAGGGCCCTAAAGCGCATGGCTCAAAACATTAAGGTTGTGTCTAAATCCACTTTTGCTATTTTAAGGATGGTAAAATACGCTCTGTGCCCGGTGCATGGTCTAACAGGGCTGTGCTTATTCTCTTAATGAGTTCTGGGTGTGTTTTGAGCATAACATGCATTAAACCAATCAGAGTCTGATCTCACATCCCCTTTAAGAGTCATTTGCATCGCACCATGGCGCATTTGCTATTTACATGATGGACTTTGTAAGTAAAAACTGAAGCTTCACTAGCGAGAAAACAGTTACACAGAGCATCTGCAGCGCGAGGATAAAGAACGAGCCTCCTCCATTCAGCCTCTTTACTTTCTCTTTACTTTTACTCTTTACTTTTGTGGAGTAATAAAACGATGTTGTACTCACTCCACTAAAGATTCACCAGCCGACATATTTCATTTCGTTTGTTAAGTGCAAAGATTTGCTTCAAAACTATTTCTAAATTCAGCTCTAATGAATAAATGAGCAAATGAATAAATGAACAATAATAATGAAGTGTGGTCAAACAACTGAGTTATGTCCAAACACACGTCCTGTTCTTATGCCCCATATGGTGATGCAGACGTCTCCAAAACCCCACAGGTGGACAAATCTACACTTGTTTTTATTACAACAGATATAAATATGCATATGATAAATAATACTGCTAATAATAACATTATACTAATGCAGATTGTCATCAATGAACTGAAAAACGAGGTTTGTAACATTTTAATCCTTTAATTGTTTTCACTTGTAAAGATATTTGTGTGTTGCTGTACATCCTGTGTGTATTAAGCGATGTGTAAGCGTTTAGACCCGCGTAGATTTATAACTATCACGCTCTGCGCTGGACTTTAGAGTGACTTTTAGTTGGTCAATGGCACAGTCTATTTCAGTTCCTCAAAATAGCAACGAGCCAACAATGTGACTTAGCACAGCTCCTTTATAGACCAGCACACCCATGAGTCCACAAAGTGGACCACATATGGATTTGCTAATAAACAACATGAAGCAAAACGTGAAAATTAGAGTTGCACTGGTCTAAAAATAGCAACAAATCGCGACAAACACATCTTGCGCCTTATTGCGCCAGGTGTATGATACAACCCTTATTGTTTAATGAATTTAGACAAGTGCATTTATAGGTTTTACTTTCAATTTAAAGCTGGCAATACTTTTGAATAGATCAATTAGTTGACTTATTGGAGGTTTTGTTGCATTCACATGGTTTTTAACAGTGGGCATCTCTAAAATTGTGCTGTCAGTTGGTTCGTTTTGAAGGTATGAATATGAATAGATATTTAATTTGAGGTGAACTTTAAGCTGCAGTGGGCTTGAATGCATCTGTTACTGACCTGATTGCCGGTGTTAGTGGGTGCAATGAAGATCACAAGAGGAGCAAACTCTGCCGTTCTGAGCACTTTTAGCGTCTGGAGGAGAAGAAAAACAGAAGGACAATTGACTGTCAAAGCAAGAAATGAACAGGCGTCAGTAGCAGAAACAAAAACACTGAAAGTCAATGAATAGAACATTCTTCACAATGTTTTTCTTTGTGTTCAACAGAAGAAAGAAACTCAAACTTTTGTGTGAACTATCCCTTTACAGTTTTTCTCAGTGGCTTTGGTGCATTTCTCACAACACTATTTACATTTGCACAACAGTTCATGCATTTCTCAAAACAATTAGTGCAAACTGCAAAACCTAGTGGATAACCTGCAAAAGCGTGTCAATTGCTCAAAATGGAGAGCTCATTCCTCAAAAGCAAGTATTCATGTCAATGAAAGTGTCAGTGTCATCAAGATGAAAAGTTCTGACACTATTGTTTATGAACAAGATAGTCAAATGTCTTTGTCATGTTTGCATTATGACCTTTACTCTGTACAGTTTTTCCAATGCAAAAAAGTTAGATTTTGGTGACACGTCCTGAAAATGCTCAAAACAGCAGGAACTGAACCTACAACATACACAGGTCTGTAAATCATTCATGAATTGTTCAATTTAGAAGGCAATTTTAGAGAAAAAAAAGATTTAAAGTTTTTAAATAAAATGAGCTTGACAGATTTTGACAACTAGTTCAACATTTTTGTATGTAATGACTCAAGTAATGAAATGAGGACTATTAGTTTAATATGGAATGACTATTCAGCATCCACAGGTTTAGTTCATTTTGACTGACATGACATAAGCAAATGATAATGTTATAAACAGCAGAGAGTTGTATGAAAGCAATTGATGCATGTTTAAAAGCATTCGCAATTTGCTGGAAGGAATGAGAAACTGCTGCTATGATGTGCACAAATGACTAATTGTTTTGAGAAATGCATGAACTGTTGTGCAAATGTGAATAGTGTTGTGAGAAATGCACCAAAGTGACTGAGAAAAAAACTGTAATAAATTTCAGGCTTCTGTTGATATTTTAATCTTTTTATCTATACGTTCCAAATTATCACATGATGGATTATGATGTTTTTTTTGTTAGTGCGCAGAGAAGGCTGTATTATAGAAATATCTCTTTCTCTGATTGGGTTGTTGATGTGACGTTGCATTTTCATGACAGAATAATTTATTTAATTAGTATTGTCATCATTTCAAAAGGCATAACAGTTAAACATTTATTTGTCTTCCATAGACCTCTTATTTGAAAAACTGATGTGTAAGTATTACATTATTTACATTTTTGAGCCAACTATGATACACAGACAGAAAGACAGACAGATAGATAGATAGATAGATAGATAGATAGATAGATAGATAGAT
>CAIGQZ010001206.1:1543809-1559543 GCA_903798205.1 Danio tinwini | reverse complement strand
ATATATATATATATATATATATATATATATATATCAAGACATTATCATATTTTATTTCGGTCAAATAAGCGTAATCTAGATGCCTTTGCCTTTTATAGCAGCCACTTCTGATACCAAATGATCAACTAGAAGTCAAGTTATTATTTGCTGTTCCTAAAACTTGGATAGGCGACAAGACTTTTGTCAGGTAGTGTACAAACCAACATGAAACAGGTCAATTATGGCAAAAAATACACTCATTTTAAGTATAACTCAAGCTGTTTTCTTTTCAACTTGTCTAAGCTGGCAGACAAAGTCGAAACCTAAACACCAAAATTTTACTTTTAAAAAAGTTGTCACTTTAAATAAGAAAAAAAAGCAAAATATGCGGAGTGGTGAGGCACCCCTTCTTTAAGAACAGAATAGTCTGGGTCCCAAAGCCACTAGCATGCTTCCTCTATGTAAAACCCCAGCGTCCTGTGAGCTCACTGCTCACTGCTGACAGAGCTGTCTTCAGGGAAGTCATGTGCTGATAGGAAACTGCCAAACGCCCCGAGCAATGGTTGCATGCCATGATTGGCCTGATAAAACATCAATGCATGGGTCAGCTAAAGAGAGCCCACTACGGCGTGCCCATGCACAGAAAAAAATGTAAAATCAGCACTTCACCGAAGTAATGTGCCATGTGCTGAACTCAACGTTGGCATAAACACACCTATTGCAGTTTACAGAGTTCATGTTCTCCGCAAGTAAATCCCATATCGGATCAGTGACGCTAATGCGTTCCTACTCTAAGCCAAATATCAAATTCCCTGACTTTCACTGACACGAAAAAGCTGAATTTTCAGACAAACAGGACGCTGTTGGGCATAATATGCTATTGATTTATAATATTAAAATCATTTTGAATGACTTTAAAAGTTACTATGAGAACAACAAAGGCTGAAATATGAATGTGAAATATCTTTTCACAAATATTTATACACAGATTTCAACAGAGTGTCAAAATCTTAATGGTTTTGTGGGTCTCGTCTATCAAATCTGATCTTTATTTTGTGTTTTCTATTGGATTCAGTTCAGGTGATTGGCTGGGTCATTCTACAGCTTTTCTTTCTCTAAAAGCATTGGAGAGTCTCCTTGGCTGTGTTTTGGATCATTGCCTTGCTGAAATGTCCACCCTGGTTTCATCTTCATCCTCCTGCTAATGTAGATGTTGGACTGAAGCAGCTGATATTCATTTACACTGAGGAGGGTCAGAGGGTTGCTGAAAAACTACAGAGAGATTTCAGCTGCTGTCTGGGCTTTCACTGCCGAACTACACCTTCCTTTCTTCATGTGTTCAATACTTTTTTCCCTGTGTCATTTCATTTTACTACACATAACTTCATTTGTAAGCTAATTAGATTTATTTTCTTTGCATATATGGATTTCTTTGGCTGTTATCAACATCTGGTGAAAAGTTCAAGTCAACAGCACCTTTAGAAATATGTTTTCTGAGACAACGTGGCGACGTGTTCAATACTTATCATCAGGATATGATTTTTGTCATATTGCCCAGCCATAACTCCCGCTGTATGAGGGTACTGAGAATCTACAATTACTGAACACATCCTCATTTCCAAGTGCTAAGTATTAATGTTAACATGAACACTTTATTCAGCTCAGCACACTTCCCAGTTGTGAGTTTCACTGAGTCAGGACTGACATGTGACTAAACAGACAAGAAAGCCTCATGTTTTCATACAGCTGAAGACATTTGTCACATGATCATCAGTGCTGAATCCAAGAAAACAGTAGAATAATTTAAGCCCAATTCAAGAAACATTTATGAGTAATGTCGAAGTATATAATTAATATTACTTCATGTTATAAGTATACTTACATCCATGTACTTGTGTACTTGTAGTATACTTCTAAGTGTACTAATTGAATAGCATTTGGAACTAAATTGACCCTTTATTAATGTATAAAATGGTGCTGGGCAAAGATTAATCACGATACAAGAATAAAAGTGAAACTTGTTTTGACATAATATTTATATTGTGCTATAAGCGGGACTGTTTATGCTAAAAATGATACTGCATTAGTTTATATGATTAATTCATTCATTCATTTTCTTTTCGGCTTAGTCTCTTTATTAATCTGGAGTCGCCACAGTGGAATGAACCACCAGCTTAGCCAGCAACCCATCACTGGGAAACCTCCAAACACACTCATTCACACACATACACTACGGTCAATTTTAGCATACTCAATTCACCTATACCACATGTCTTTGGACTTGTGGGGGGAAACCGGAGCACTCGAAGAAAACCCACGAGAACACGGGGAGAACATGCAAACTCCACACAGAAATGCCAACTGACCCAGCCGAGGCTCGAACCAGTGACCTTCTTGCTGTGAGGCGAACGTGCTTCCCACTGCGCCACCGCGTCACCTTATATGATTTAAAGCAAGATTTTCTATTTATTTTTTAAATATTACAGAAAAATTTGGAAAACAAATATTGTAATACAGATTAGTATATTTTCGGCCCACAGTTCTCAATTAAGCTTGGTTTTTGGCCCTTTATATGATAAAGTTTTGGCACCCCTGATTTAGAGCTACTTCACGGGACTAAACACTTGCTCCAATGGGTTCACACAGCTCTCGTTCCCGGCCACACTGGTCACAGCTACGAAGCCGACCAATCACAGAGCTTGTTCTATGCGTCATTGCGACGTGTAGTTACATTTTTTGAGAGGTACGTGTCCGCATCAGCTACATCGAGGGATATGTGACCGCACGAAGGCTGTGCCGAACCATAAGCGTGCACTTGACGCAGAGGTATAAATCAGCCTTAAGAGTTAGGTGTTTTTTGTTTGTTTTTTATGCAAGGGATGTTTTTGTGGGTTTGTATCCCATATTTTTACATCACAATGTTGCCAGGCTCTGGCCGTTGAGTAGATCCGCACTGCAGTGCACTACAGTAGCAGAAGTGTGCTAGTCTACATGCTCCGGCTGATACCTGCAGTGTGTTCAATCTCTAGTTTGTGCCCTGGGGAAAAAAACTGTACTACTGACTAATGAAGACTGCACTGAGCGAACACAAGCCAGAACAGCCCTGCTGAAATTTAGCTGTGTCATCTTCCAAAATATGCAGACCTTAAAGAGTCTGTTTACAATCCATCCATCGAAAATGGCTGATCTGATCTCAATGTTTTATCTGTCTATTCCTAAAGATGTTCAAAATGCTTATTTTAATTAACATAACTGCATAATAAAACTGATTTGTTTCATTAGCTAACAATGCATAGTTGAAGTCAGATCCTGAATATTTTTCCCCCAATTTCTGTTTAAAAGAAAGAAGATTTTATCAACACATTTCTAAACATAATACTTTTAAGAACTCATTTCTAATAACTGATTTATTTTATCTTTGCCACGATGACAGCACATTATATTTGACTAGATATTTTCAAGATACTAGTATTCAGCTTAAAGCAGGGGAGTCCAAACTCGATCCTGGAGGGCCGGTTTCCTGCATATTTTAGTTCCAACCCCAATTAAACACACCTGAACCAGCTAATCAAGCTCTTTCTAGGTATACTACAAACTTTCAGGCAGGTGTGTTGAAGGAAGTTGGATCTAAACTATGCAGGACACCGGCCCTCTAGGATCGAGTTTGGACACCCCTGTCTTAAAGTGACATTTATAGGTTTTACTAGATTAATTAGGTTAAAGTTATGCCGAGTTCAGACTGCAGGATTTTGAAAGTAGTCATGTCACGGATGTTTTCACACTCCATGACTATATGGGCTAGCGTTCTGTCTGTGCTGTGTTTACACTGAAAGATGGATTGGCGACAGGGGGTTTTACACTGCATGACTTTAAAATAGGAAGAATTGCCGACAACTTTGTCCAAACTACGTCTCACAAACAAAAAACACGAGAAGTGACATGGAAACAATGCAAGGTCACGTAGTATATCATTAGCAATTACTCCTCAACTTTTTTTTTTTGACCCAGCTGTGGTATTGCTCAGATGACATGTTGGCGGGGGGGATGTGGTAGTGTGCGGATGAATCGCGTACAGAATTGAGGAGCGAGGGGGTGGGGAGGCGGTGGTATTGGGCCTTGCGCCGCCCATCTCCCTCCTGCAAAAATCCACTAGTTTTTCCTTCTTGGGTCCAAATAAACTGAAAATGAGCGCTTTTACCTTCTCCCCCAACCTAATGCTGACCTGCAGATACCCATACTAGTGGATGCTGCTCTCCGATTGGCTGTAGGTGATCACGATGTAATTTTCAGAGCACATTTCACATGGCATGATTTTAATCGCAGACAGCTCCAGATATTTAGCATGCCATATATCTGACGGGTGTTGGTGACTCATATCTCATATTGCGTCCTTGATAGTTCATACTGTGTGCTTGTCACTCACGTGAACGAACACCGATTTGCCTGTGATTTCAGGCATTTGACGCCAATTTCTCAAAACCTGTCGCCGAGTCAAATTCAGGGCTAAAATCATGCAGTCTGAACTTGGCATTAGGTTAATTAGGCAGTGGTTTGTTCTGTAGACAATCCAAAACCAATATTGCTTAAGGGGGCTAACAATATGGACCTTAAAATGGTTTTAAATTCTAGCCGAAATAAAACAAATAAGACTTTCTCCAGAAGAAAAAATATTATAGGAAATACTGTGAAAAATTCCTCAATCTGTTCAACATCATTTGGGAAATATCTGGAAAAAACGGGAGAGCGAATAATTATGACTTCCTATCTCCACTCGGCGATTTTCCAAAACCTCTGCAATCAGTCAACATGTGTCAACAGGGAAGTTCCTTGTCTCGCCCTTTTATCTAAAGCAAACAAAATGCTTTGGACACTGTGTTTTACACCAGCAGCTCCAAACTGTTTTCCAGACTTCCCCCCTTTATCTGCAGAAAAAATTACGGCTTCTATTTATAGAAATCTGGTGCTCTTCAGCTTGACTAGTGAAGCATTGCAGATCTATGACTAAGAGGACACTGCTGTAAACAAGAAAAATCCCATGATGCACTGCACTCCTGTCAGCTGTACTGGCAACCTTCTGGTTTAGTATTTTGATTAGGTTTTGATTATTAAGTAGAGGAGAATGTACATCCAGCCGATTGTTATTAACATAAACAAAAAGTTCCATAATCATGCGTAAACATGGTGATCAAGATCTTGATGGGGTTTTATTGTGTGATAACAACCTGATGGATGTGCATTTATTTGATTAATACACAGATCCTTTACAAATATGTTTTTGTAAAACTGCTTTAAAAAACTGCTTTTATTCTAGCCGAAATAAAACAAATAAGACTTTCTTCAGAAGAAAAAATATTATAGGAAATACTGTGAAAAATTCCTGAATCTGTTAAACATCATTTAGGAAATATTAAAAAAAAATCACAGAAGGGTGAATAATTCTGACTTCAACTGTATACACTGTAAACTCAACTTTTAACCCAACTTTTAACCCTTTTAACTCAACTCAAGTTTTAACACAAGTTCTGCACTTGACATGATTTAAGTTGAGTCAACTAAAAAAGCTCTGTAACAAGTTGCCTTTGGGATTGGGCGATGTCGACCAACTTGGCATCGTACGATGTCTAATGTGAAACATCGTGATGGACGATGGCATTGTCATCATAGGCGTCGGTGAATTAATTATTTATGAATAATTAATAAATTCATAACAAATTATTTATTTGTTGCCTACCGTTTCAACTACCTGACCCGCATGGCCTTTGTTTTACCCATAACCAAATCATAAATAAATAAAGATAAATTTCACACCAATTACCACCTGTCATTCACTTTTTTTCTGGGACTCTGGCATGAATAGGCAGAGCTGATCTGTGTCCTTATAATGGCGTCCACAAACTTGGCTGGTAAGAAAAAAGGTGCACAACCAACAGGAACCAACCAACAGTATCTGAGGTTTTCACTAAAATTACTAAGTACAAGCGTGAAAGCGAAAGACTGATGCAGTGTACTGACGCTGTGACACGTTACTTGATAGATTCAAAAGACTGAAGAGTCATTAGACAGAGGGCGGGGCGGAGGATCGCGATGCCGGCTCAGCATTGTGATGTCTATCGGCCATCAGCGATGCCATAGTCCATCAACCCAACTTTAGTTGCCCTACAACATAAAGTTGAATCTAGGGATTCCCAAACTTTCAAGCCGGGGACTCCCAAACTAACAATTTCAGTGACTCGCAACCACCACTATCCTTTTATTTTTTATCCTTTTATTCCTGTTTATTTTTAATGTATGTGAGTGCCCTAAAGGTTAAAGTTTAACATGGTATCGTAAAATCAATCAACACAGCTGACGCTATTGCTGTGTGGTTAATCTAACATAAACATCCCAGGAATTGCAATCCAATGGAAGAAGAAAAAAAGGCAGATTTTTATTTGTATGTTGTTTAATGCAACTATTAAATACTATTTGCATCTTCTGTAGTTTATGGATAAAATATAGTAATTCTAATAATTTATTAAATTTATTTGATTTCTGGAAATCACCAAGCGACACCCACACCCCCTCCCCCCACATTATCCCCCGACCCCCACATTGAGAACAACTGGCCTAGGACATGTTCATAAACTGTGTGTGACAGGATTACAAATTGCTCAAACAAATTGCCCAATTCTGCACTGTATCTGCAATAATAGGCAGTATGCATGTCTGGAAAAGACGATGTCATCTCTATCCTTAATTTGCAGATATTACTTTATGTATTTTATTTATTTACTTCTTTGTGTAGACCTGTAAAAGATATTTAGTGACTGTACTTATTTGCACATGGCTTGTTCCATGAAACACAATGGGCTCCTTGTGATTGTTTGGATGCTGTGTTGCTTTAATTAGTATTAGTCATTTCAAATAAAATAATCAAATACAGAATAAATAAATAATAATACATTTATTCATTTATTTATTATAATTTTTGTATTATTTATTTAATTAAAAATAATAAATAAATTAATTAATTGTTAGAATAAATAAATAATCTTTTAAAAACAATAAAGTCTGTATATTTGGTCAGTATTTTCTTAGTTCATTTATCTGCGTTCAGTTGGCAATATAACAAACACATGAAGATTAAATAAAATCTTTTTTTACTTTAAAGTAGAGGCTTGGCTCTTTGTTTTAATATTCATTCATTTTCCTTCGGCTTAGTCTTTATTTCAGAGGTCGACACTGTGGAATGAATTGCCAATTTATCCAGCATATGTTTTACATAGCGAATGCCCTTCCAGCTGCAACCCAGAACTGGGAAACACCCATGCATACTTATTCACACACACACACTCATACACTATGGCCAATTTAGCTCATCAATTCCCCTATAGCGCTTGTGTTTAAAATGTGGGGGAAATCCGAAGCACCCGGAAAAAACCCACACCAACACGGGGAGAACACGTAAACTTCACACAGAAATGCCAACTGACCCGGCCGGGATTCGAACCAGCAAACTTCTTGCTCAGTGCTAACCACTGCGCCACCATGCCACCTTTTATAATCATATCAGAAAATATTCAGAGGGTGGTAAAAATAACATGAAACTCATCAGAGATTTACAAAATTTAAATATATACATATATTAAAAGCTGGTGGGGAAAGAGTTAATATAACCTCACCGACCACAAAGGCCTCAGTGAAAGTGTAAAGAAGTGCCTTTAGTTATCAGCATGAGCCGCTCTGTGTTATCATTTTTTTCACAGTGGTTATCAGGAAATAACATGCATTGGAATGTGGGGACTGACTAGTCATAATCAAGTATTTACCAAAGCTGTGCAATAAGCAGATTTCCTTCAAACTGTTATGCTCACTGTCTCCATGATGTTCATTTAAATAGTGGTATTATAGTGTATTATGTACATACTTTGTAATGTGCTCTAGGTGGATAATAGTTAGCTAACTGGGGCAAAAGACCCCATTTACAAATCATACACAGATTTAGATATGAGTTAAGTTCATTGCTCTTCCAGCTGCAACCCAAAACTGGGAAACACCCATACACATTCATTCTCAGACAACCACACTCATACACTACGGCCAATTTTGCTTATTCAGTTCCTCATAGTGCATGTCTTTGGACTGTGGAGGAAACCGGAGCACCCGGAGGAAACACACGCGAACGCAAGGAAAACATGCAAACTCCACACAGAAACGCCAACTGACCCAGCAGAGGCTCAAACCAGTGACCTTTTTGCTGTGAGGCGACAGCACTACTTACTGCGCCACTGCGTCGCCATCGACCACAATGTTATCAGCCAATATTAGCACTGAATTTAATTGATAATCTGAATGATCTACTATTCAATTCAATTCGTATTTATTTATATAGCGCTTATACAATGTAGATTGTATCACTCTAGTCTACACTCACTATTGAAAGGAGATTATGTCACAACAGTGTAAATTAAATTGCTTTGATTTTATTTGAATATTGCCTGCTAGTGGATCTGAACCCCCAAACAAACCACATACTGGTTCCTTGTATGCTATGTATGCTGAGTTGTTGGATGAAGATCAGGAACATGGTGGCAGTGAGATCAGCAGCTCAGTATCACTGCAGTTGAACCTCAACCTCTCTCTTATTTCATTTTATAAGAAAATACAATTGGGTGACGCAGTGGCGCAGTAGGTAGTGCTGTCGCCTCACAGCAAGAAGGTCACTGGTTCGAGCCTCTGCAGGGTCAGTTGGAGTTTCTGTGTGGAGTTTGCATGTTCTTCCTGTGTTCGCGTGGGTTTCCTCCGGGTGATCCAGTTTCCCCCCACAGTCCAAAGACATGTGGTACAGGTAAACTGGGTAGGCTAAATTGTCCGTAGTGTATGGGTGTTTCCCAGTACTGGGTTGCAGCTGGAAGGGCATTCGCTGCATAAAACATGTGCTGGATAATATATATATATATACACAATATTTTTTAAGTAAGTATATTTTAAATAACTGTAATTAAATTAACAAAAAATGTAAAATAATCTATCCCTTTACTTTTTTTTATTGGAAAAGTAATTCAATTACAGTAACTTTACTCTGTAACTCATTACACCTAACACTGCTCTTGACAATGAAACATGCTGTATAAGGCAAATCCAGATCCAATCCTTGCTACAAAGTGCTACTGTTACATTATCAATGACTAGAAAAGTTGATCTGAGGAAACAATCATTATTAACCTTGTTACTTCATGAGACCCTCACAAATGGAAACGTCTTCACCTTGGCAGAACAAAATGTTCCAGCTCTGTGATCTTTAGAGAGGAGTTTTGACCAATTACAGCTGCTGATAACAGAAGGAAAAGCACTCACTGCCATTAACTCATAAAAGTGATGATGAGAGATCGATAATGACTGATTTAATTATCTATCTTTGTGACTGTGCTTTTACATAAAATCTTACATGTGTGATATAATCTCAGGAGGGATAAATGAGATCTTTTTAAAGCATATCTATTTTTTTCTACTAGAAATAAACTAAATTAAACTGGGACTATTATTTTCCAAATTAAATACAAGCTGTTATATCTACTTTAAATAAATAATGATGCTGCTTGTTCTAACTACTTATTTAAAATGAGTTGCACAATTCTTGAGGCTTTTAAGTTCAATCCACTTTCTTCTAAGTTAACTTAATCAGTTTGTGTTGTGGAACTGTGTGATTTATCACAGTGCAACTTAAGTTTCTTGCTATCGAGAAGCTAACTTTAATAAATAGAAATTCTTATAATTAAATCAATACAATAATTTGAGCATTCAAGCATCAGTATTTCTTAAATTATCTATAAATACATAGCAATATGTTTACAGATTCAGAGTAAAAAATTAAACACAAACAACTACCATCACTAATTTAACACAATTTTTTAATTAACATATTTGCTGTGGTGAGAAACGAGGGCTGATATGAATCTTCTCTTTAACGAACTGTTGAACCGATTCAGTGGTCTGATTGTTCACAAATCCAGCCGACTCTTCTGAGCGTTCCCCAATTGAGTTTGCAAAAGTGTAATGTTACATTTTTAAAAAGGTAAAACCTAATGTAAACATGTTTTAATAGCTCACATAGATGAGCAGAGATCACGTGAAACACGTGGATTTACAACACACACAAACACATTAATAAGAGCTTAAAAATAATAATAAATTAACAAACAAACAAATTAGAAATAAACAAATAAGCCATCATTTCAGTTATAATAATGAGTTTTTATAATACGTGTTAACGCCATAATATCAAACGATCACTTTTGGGTAAGATTAAAAGTACTGTAATACACTACAATATTACGCCTAATTAAAAAAAGAATAGCCTAGCATAACACATACTTTTACATTTCTTTCCTTAAAAAATAACACATTTATTTACTTTAAAAAAGTGACTTTACATACTTATTTTAAAAGTAAATAAAGTGAACCTTTTCTCGCTCGGTTCATAAGCGAGTTGTTCAAAAGAATCGATTCTCAAAATCAAATTAAACGGACTTCCCACACACACTCATCGTGACGTCACGATGCGTCATATGCTCCCCGAAATATTCAAAATTCAATTTAATCTCTCTGATTGTGATTAAAGTCAAATTTCCGACAGACAAACTACAAACTATTTTAGCAATTAATCGTCAAAAATTATCCACTGACGCGACGGATAAATAATAGTGAGCATCGTTGTTGATGCTGATGTCAAACCGGGCTGCACCAGTCTGAACCAGCCCATCTTCATCTATCTGTACATCATCACAAACTCACAATGTCAACATCTGTAACAGTTTAATGTAGGGATGATGAAGTGAATGTTACATTATCTGTGGGTTGTTTTAAATCCTCTTACCTTTTCTGACTTGGGTTTATTCTGCAGCAGCTGTTCCAGATAGAGGTCTGAGAGAGCCGTTCGCGCGCTGTTCACCCGCTCCAAAATGACAGCCGGCTCGTTTTTATTGGAATTTAATGTCATGGTTCACTGTTTAAAAGGGGAGGGGAGATCTTTAAAAAAAGAAAAGAAAATAGTCTGGACCGAGTTTGGTCGGCTCAAGGTCCGAAAGAGGCTGGTCAAAGAAGAACGACTCGCGACGCGATAAGAAAGCTGAAGATAAGAAGATTCAGGCTCGAAGTCCAGAGTTTGCGCAAGCTTGAAGACAAGCTGACAAAGCAGATAAACATTGGTGTGAGGAGGGGGCTGGAACACTGCAGCTTCCCTTTACAGTGCGCACTTGCGTAGTTACTATCTCTGACAGGACGTAGGGTTCCGCCGCAAGCGCGTTCTACTACGGCGAACACAGAGCTTATGAATATTCATGACGCAGCGCGAATGTTCCATTTTGATTGGATGACTAGTGCTGTAGCGAATCCACTGAGTCATGAATATTAATTACGTAACGTGTAGTTTCCACAGTAGGTTTTAAAAATGATTAGAAATGCTGTTTCGTGTTTACCACGAACGAGCTGAGCTGAGTTGTTTCGTTTCCACGTGGAATTGAAAATTGTGTTGAATTAGTGTTTTTTGTGGTAGTTTTAACCGGTTCAAGCTGATTGTTCAGTTGTGTGGTTCGTTAGTACATACTATTAACTACTAACTTATGTTATGGCCTGCTTATTATTTTGATTGTACATTCCTACCTAATACCTAAACCCAACTACTACCTTAATAACTACTTATAAATAGCAAATTAATCGTTTATTGTGCTAAATAGTTTGTTAATAGCATGAATTATTAAAGTGTGACCATATAAAATACGCTATTATCATTTAAATTCATCAAACTAAAACTAATCATGGTTCTTAACTAAACAAAATGGACTTCTTTCTTTGCATATTAAGTCTAGCAAGAATCTCGGGGGGAAATGGCGTAAGCACGTGCGCCCTCTTACGGTTTTCGTTGTTAAAGGGGTAGTTCACCCAAAAATAAATCATTCCTCAACTTTGTAATTATAATCAAGTGGTTGAAAACATTTATGAATTTCTTTCTTCTGTTGAACACATGTTCTGAAGAACTCAGCCATTGACATCTGTAGGAATACAAAACACTATGGAAGTCAATGACTATATTTTTCCAGCATTCTTCAGAACATATCCTTTTGTGTTCAACAGAAGAAAGAAAAACAGATTTTGAATAAGTGAAGGGAGATTAAATGATGACAGGGTTTTCATTTTTGGATGCACTGTCCCTTTAAAGTTATTGTAGCATAAATTGAGCACATTTAGTTTACTTTTCCTCAAATCTAATTCATACAGCGGGTAAAATTTGTATTGAACATGTTATTATTTTTACTGGTGAATATATTTCTAAAAGAGATGGTGACATGATGAATTCAATCGAGATTTCGGAAGAAAAATGCAAACATGTATGTGTAAGAACAATGTAATAACACAAGAGAAAGTAGTGAACGTCTGAAATATTATTAATACTTTGGTATACTTTTTTGGTAAAGACTTCTCTTGTATGGAGAATGGAGCTACATGCATTGCTCAGGTGTAATTTTTTAGTGCAAAAATCTTGACATTTCTGTGAGTCTCGTCTATCAACTCTGATCTTCATTTCTTGTTTTCTACAGGATTAAGCTCAAATGATTGGCTGCTCATTCTAGCAGCTTTATTTTCTTTCTCTGAAACTAATCCAGAGATTGCTTGGCTGTGTTTGGGATCATCGTCTTGCCGGAATGTCGACCCAATGTCCAAATTTGAAAATATATGTTGAATATATTTATATGTAATTTGATGATTATGTTCCCTTCCATTGATTAATTGAATTTTTTTTTTTGTTTATTTATTGTTAAGGCATGGAATATACTTTTGTTGTAAAATTAAAATTTATATTCTTGTTGCTAAAGCATTAAAAAGGCGATAAATATGTAAAGAGGCAAAAATATGTAAAGTCTTTAATATTTTCAAGACAAAATGACCTTAAATACACATACAAGCATTATTAGAGATAAATTGATATATTTTGTGTCATTATTAAAAACTTAAGGGGGACCTACTGTACATTACCTGACTAAAGTCATGTATCTATCCAAGTTTTAGGAACAATAATAACTTGACTTCTAGTTGATCATTTGGTATCAGAAGTGGCTTATATGAAAGGCAAAGGCCTCTAGATTACGCTTATTTGAGCACAATAGAATATAATCATGCCTTTGATTTTTAATGATTTCATTAGGACAGTAAGGTCTGACTTTGCTTAGACAAAAGTCTTGTGACTGAACAGAAATAATGTCCAGTATAAAATATAAAGTCATGCTGCAGTGGAAACAGAATGAATATTGTGTCTGACTCCATCATGAGCTTGGAGGACTGCATCCATACATCTCTGCACTGAATCAAATCACAAATCACAGTCATCTGGAATGGCAAAGAAAGCGTTCTTGCAGGACTCCCAGAGTTCATCAAGATTCTTTGATTCATCTTCAATGCCTCCTTCTTCATCTTACCCCAGACATGCTCAATAACGTTCATGTCTGGTGACTGGGCTGGCCAATCCTGGAGCACCTTGACCTTCTTAGTTTTCAGGAGCTTTGATGTGGAGGCTGAAGTATGAGAAGGAGCGCTATCCTGCTGGAGAATTGTCCCTCTCCTGTGGTTTGTAATGTTATGGGCAGCACAAATGTCTTGATACCTCAGGCTGTTGATGTTGATCATCCACTCTGCAGATCTCTCACACGCCCCCATACTGAATGTAACCCCAAACAATGAGTTTTCATTCACCAAACTTGAAGGATTTCTGTGAGAATCTTGGCTCCATGCTGGTTCCAGCAGGTCTTCTGCAGTATTTGTGATGATTGGGATGCAGATCAACAGATGGTTCATCAGACAAATCTACCTTCTGACACTTTTCAAAATGATTTTCCAAAATTAGGCTCAAAGCCTAAAGAAGTCAATTTCAGAGAGTTATTAATCATTATTTGTGTGGTATTTTGAGTTGAAACCACACACACACACACACACACACACACACACACACACACACACACACACACACACACACACACACACACACGAGACATCAGAGACTTATTTTACGTTTTGTAAAAAGTTGCCCTTATAAAGATTTTGTTTTTGAAAAATAATAGTTTTATCTTGCAGATGCAAAATGTACCCGCAAATCGTGTGCATTAGACATCAGACACACTTCCTGTGTTAATGCAGCACTAATGCAGACAAAGTGGCCACAGAAAATGTTCCCCTGCAGTAAGAGATGCAGTGCATGATCTGTGGTTGCAGCTGGTTTTTACATCTGCAGTCTCTGAACCACTGCAGACAATTTATATGGGCTGAATTTAAAGAAAGACATTAGGTTAAACCTTACTAAATTTATTTATTTTTGTTAAAATTCAGCCCATATACATAGTTTGCAACCACTGTATCTTAAAAAATGAGTAAATCCAATTAATCATTTGTTTCACCGTACAAGAAGCGCACTTATCAGAACCCAAACACAAACCGTGTATTTACTGTCTTACCTGTAGGGGATTAGAATTGTGAGTACATTTTTCGTCTGCAGGCACTTTGTTAGAAGTGAGTGGGCTTGACAAACCACCTGTTTCACCTATACTGTAAAACTATGTTTATATATATATATACAGTTGAAAGCAGAAGTTTACATATACTGTATAAAAAGGCACAAAACCATAAAAAAAAAGTCTGATGTTAATGTGACTAAACTTTTTATCTTTTAGGTAAGTTAGAATTATCACATTTGTTTCTGTTATGTGTAATAGCAGAATAATGAGAGAGATATTGTTTAAGAAATTGTCATAACTTTTCTTGAAAGTCAAGTTTACATACAATGAGATTATTATGCCTCTGAAAAAGCTCAGATGATGTTGTCAAGGTTTTGGAAGTTTCTGATTGGCTAATTGACAAAATTTGAGTTAATTGGAGGCACAACTGTAGAATAGTATTTAAGGAAAGCCTCAAACACGCTGCTTTCTTGTGTGACAACATGGGAAAATCAACAAGCCAGAATCAACAAAAAAGCCAGATTACAATTTGCTAATTTTTTGAGACATGTCCTGTGGTCTGATGGAGCTAAGATTGAACTGTTTGTCCATAATGACCAGTGTTACATTTGGAGGACAAAGGGGAACAAGCTACAAGCTACAAGCCTAGGAACACCATCCCATCTGTGAAGCATGGGGGCGGCAGCATCATGTTGTGGGGCTGTTGTGCTGCAGGAGGGACTGGTCCACTTCACAGCATAGATGACATCATGAAGAAAGAACATTATGTAGAAATACTGAAGCAACATCTCAAGACATCAGCCAGGAAATTAACACTTGGCCACAAATGGGTCTTCCAAACAGACCACGACCCTAAGCATACTGCCAAATTAGTTAAAATGTGCTTTAAAGACAACAGAGTGAATGTTTTGGAGTGGCCATCACAAAGCCCTGACCTCAATCCTATAGAAAATTTGTGGGCAGAGTTGAAAAAGCTTGTGCGAGCAACACAGCCTGCAAATCTGACTCAGTTACACCAATTCTGACAGGAGGAATGGACCAAAATTACTGCAAACTATTGTGAGAAGCTTGTAGAAGGATACCCAAAACATCTGACCAATGTTATACAGTTTAAAAGCAAAGCTAAAAAACACCAAGGAAATGTGTGTAAACTTTTCAGTGTCTAGAAATTAGAATTATTAATTATTTAAATTAGAAAAAAATCTCAAAAAAATTATTTTATTATATATATATTATATTATATTATATTATATTATATTATATTATATTATATTA
>CAIGQZ010001206.1:1508778-1520006 GCA_903798205.1 Danio tinwini | reverse complement strand
CTGGCTGCCTGTTAAGTTTCGTATTGATTATAAAATATTGCTTCTTACCTATAAAGCTTTAAATAATCGAGCTCCTGTTTATCTAACCAACCTCCTGTCTCGCTACAATCCAACCCGCTCTTTAAGATCTCAAAACTCAGGGCTTCTGGTAGTACAGAGAATAGCAAAGTCTACTAAAGGAGGTCGAGCCTTCTCATTTATGGCTACTAAACTCTGGAATAGTCTTCCTGATAATGTCCGAGGCTCAGACACACTCTCGCAATGCAAAACTAGTTTAAAGACCTATCTTTTTAGTAAAGCAAACACTCAGTGCATCAGATAACGGTATTATGCATAAATGTGCTCCACGCATCTCATTTATATACACTATAAACAGCAGCTACGCTAATTATTTTCTTTATTCTCTATTTCCACCTGGGCATACTCACCCCGAGGCTCCCAGAGATTATGCAACACCACTAATGCGATCCAAGACCCACAACGAGATAATCTCAAGGTTTCTATAATCCTGGACCTGGCCGTACCCTGAGCAGCTGCTGTAGTGGTCTTGGAGGAGTGGGGAGCATGAGACTGATTCCTGTGAGGCTCCAGGGACAGCTGAGTCTTCGCTGAGGTCCAGCATTCTCCAACCTCCAGCGCCTAGACTGTAGCTCAGCACAAGACGTTTGGTCATAGGAGAAATGGTCGTGCCCAACTGAGCCTGGTTTCTCTCGAGGTTTTTAAATTCTTCACTTTCGTCAATTGGTGAAGTTTTTTCCTCGCCGCTGTCTCCACTGGCTTGCATGGTTCGGGATCTGTAGAGCTGCGCATGAATGGATTTACTCTTCAGTGTTTGGACTCTCTCGGTAGTGATTATTAACCCACACTGAACTGAGCTAAACTGAACTGAACTTAAACACTGAAAACTGAACGGACACTGTTTACATTTACTATAATCTTCTGTGTGAAGCTGCTTTGACACAATCTACATTGTAAAAGCGCTAGAGAAGTAAAGGTGAATTGAATTGAATTGAATAAATGTGGCACGGTTTAATGCTAAACTTAAAGGTGCAGTATGTAAGATTGACACCCAGTGGTTGAACTAGGGATTGCACTCCTGGATCAAAACAAACGCAAGTGCAGGTTGAACTTTTAAAAAATTCTGAAAGTCCTAATGAGCCTATGAGTGTTTCAAAACATTTACATTCGGTTCTGTGAATCTCAATAAATCAAAATGACACACAAAAGTGGCTCATTGAATCCCCATTAGGCTTTAATTAGAGTTTTATATTCACAATGGGGTGCAGTATCATAATTAATAATGGCTCAGGATCAGAACTTTTACTTCTAAGCATAGCAGGAATGTGGGAGTATGAGGCTTAGAATATGAGAAAATATATTATATAATTAATCACGTTTTATTTTAAGATACAATCCATGTAATTAATCAGTGGTGGAAAGAGTACTGAACTAAGAGTACTTTTTACTTCGGCTTAGTCCCTTATTTATCAGGGGTCGCCACAGCGGAGTGAACTGCCAACTTAACCAGTGTAAGTTTTACACAGTGGATGTCCTTCCAGCTGCAACCCAGCACTGGGAAACACCCATACACTCATACACATTCACACACGCACTCATACACTATGGCCAATTGTCTTTTACCCAATTGCCCTATAGAGCATGTGTTTGGACTGTGGGGGAAACCGGAGCACCCGGAGGAAACCCATGCCAACACAGGGAGCACATGCAAACTCCACACAGAAATAACAACTGGCCCATTCGGGACTTGAACCAACAACCTTTGTGCTGCGAATCGACCGTGAGCCACCGTGCTGCCCCATATATTTTACATGTGGTGACCTCTAATGAATAAAGTGACTAAGCCGAAGGAAAATGAATAAATGAATGTAAAATATATCATCTTTTAGTAAAAATACAGTAATTAAATAAAATATTATTATTATTTTAATCATCAAACATCACTAAGTGAAACCCGAGTGATTGTGAGTATTGCAATAATGTGTTGTTTTGTGCTGGTCAGCCTCTGCCGTCAGTATTATATGAGGAAGAGGAGTTACGAAACACCAAACACAAGAATGAACTGGGTTAACATGTGTCACAACATGGCCTTTGCTTACCCTCCAAAAACACCCGCGGCACTGAGCCCACTGCAGCATGCCTGATTTTATAAAGCCCTCTCACATAACCCCATATCACACGCACACACACATTTCAAGACTATAATGATGGCACGATTCGCCATTCAAATCCAAATATGACTTGTGTTGTCCATTTGTTTGAAGCCATGCTCATTCTAGGGTCAAATGTAACATGATTGTTTAAGCATATAAAGTCATAGACCAAATCATTGTGCATTATTGTTTTGATTCTTGTTCAAATATTTCTCTGGTACTGTTGAACAGAGAGAGATTTTTTCAACACATTTCTAAACAAAATAGTTTTAATAGCTAATTTCTGATTTATTTTATCTTTGCCATGATGACAGTACATATAATTTGACTAGATATTTTTCAGGACACTAGTATTCAGCTTAAAGTGCAAATAAAGGCTTAACTAGGTTAATTAGGCATGTTAGGGTAATTAGGCAATAGTGGTTTGTTCTATAATTAATTTAAAAATAATTAAGGGGACAAATAATATCAACCTTAGCAGTAAAAAATATAATAAAATTATAAAAAAAAATCTAAGCACTGGGCCAGTGAAGGTCATTTACTTAAAAGGTATTTACCTTTATATATATATTTGTGGTGAACTATCCCTTTAAATACAGCAGTCTCTGATTGTTCTCACCGGTAGAGGGCGGTGTTGCTCCAAAAAGCGCGGGCTTTCTCCATCTGAAGCTCAGAGATGACAGAGACGTGTGTACCTCAGTCAACAAAATGGCTCACATCTCCAGTTCTCCAGAGAAACCATCCTGTACCATAAATGTGTTCATATTACAGTCATACAGGCTCTCTCTTCATGCTGACACGAACGCCAAACACACGCGACGTAATCAACACAATGTTTTAATGGAGGTTTGTGGCAACTGCTCTACACATCTGATGAATCCTCTTATCTGCTCGTTTGACAAATAAAAGCACAGACATCTGTTATTGTATTCACCAGGGAGCGAATGTTTGTTTGAATCACGTTATAATATTGGCAATGATTATCTGAGCCCCAATCAGAAGTCTTCTTTAATGCAATTATGTTTCACGTGAAGCCATTGGCAGACGTTTATTTATTTATTTATTTATTTATTTATTTTTTTTATGGAAGATAGCTTGTAAATTGATTTAAAAACAGGCGTTTGAGTGTGTGCTGGAGAAAGAATGGTAGATAGATAATAAAAAAAGAGAGAAACAGATGCACTTGTGCAGAAATGGTCATACGATAGATAAAAGAGCACCAAGTCTTAATATTTTATTAGACGCATTCCTCATCTATTCATCCCTGACTGAACCAAACTAGTATAAGTGTGTGTGAATGAGAGAGAGAGTGCATGCACATGAGTGTGTGTTCACATTTATGCATGCGTGTAATGTGTGCATCGGAGATATGTGGGACGAGCTCAAAGGCATGTAATTTTTAGTCATACTGCCCAAAGTAAATCTTCCTCCTCTCTACATTCTGAGCATGCAGCATTTCATAAGGTGCAGTGTTAGCTACAATGTTAGCAATAGCTGTGATCATTGAGTGCTACATCAATCTTCTGAATGCTAACAACGGTGTGTGCGTTTCCATAATTTCCATGAATTGACTTATCTATATTAACACTCAATGGAAATTGAATTTTCCACACCAAGAATATACATCTAACAGAAAACATGGGCGGTAGCACTAGCTATGTTTCCATACGAAGATGCAAATTAACTGAAATATCACTAAAAACATTTGCAAATAAAGTACTCAATAAAATATATATTTTACGCATTTCAGCCTTATGCTGTGTTCACACCAGACGCGACACGCACATAAATTGTGCTATTCACACGTAAATAGACGCGTGAACATTTTGAGCTTACTCGCTTCGTTTGCGCGACAAATTCACTTCACAATAGACGCAGATTCCCATCATGGGCAGGGCTTCTGTCTGCCCGGTGACTCTAGCTTCGTTGCTAAATGGCTAACATGGATTTTATTGACATAGTAGCTGTGCTTTAGAAAGGCTGAAAAATTCATTTGGAGCCATGTCTGAGGGTGCTTTCACACAAGCACTTTTGGTCCACACCTAGGTTCGTTTGACGTCAGAGTATGGTACGTTTAGCTAGTGTGATCGCTGTCTTCTGGACACGGGTGCACACCCGTGAACATACCCGATACCGCCTGAAAGACGTGGTCTGATGTACGGTTTACGCAAACTCTGGTCCAGTTCACTTCTGGTATGAATGCAATCATACCAAATAATGGAAGTGAACCGCCAACCATACAACAAACTATCATTTTCATAATGTTCACTTGTGTGTGTGTGTGTGTGTGCGTGCATCACGTACTGTAGAAAACAGATGGGCTGTAGACTAGCTATGTTTCCATACAAAGATGCAAATTAAGCGTAAAACTGAAATATTGCATTAAGCATTTGCACATAAAGTACTAAAGATAAAATATATATATTTTACGCAGTTAGGCCTTAAGGGATGCTTTTTTGTTTGCGTTTATCGTCAGCGTTTTCCAAGACGTTTTTCCGGATTCAAACCCAATCGATTTTCACAGGCGTCGAGCAGAAGAGTATGCAAAATCACTCCTTGACGTTAGATGGCGCTACACAACTTTAAGCTCCTTACACCCGCTTGTAACACAGAGAAAGAAGACAAAGTTGACACGCTTGTTGTTATGGATGGTTCTAGCAGCAGCTTCAGCTCTGGAGATGAAGAAATGATTATTCAGCAGTGCAAAAAGCAGCTCCACGTTCATCACGCCTCTGGGCATCTTCTTCAATGTGCGCTCACATTGACAGTGTTGCGCTTGAGCGCCTCCAAGTGCTGTTTACTGTAACTTCAGCAGCTCCATGCACGTGAACAAAAGTGGCAATCTGATTGGTGGAGATTTTGACGCGGCGCGTCAAAAAAAAAAAAAAAAAGTGGCGTTTTTTTTTAAAATGACGCTTTTGCGCCTGGCGTTTTGCGTGTTGGTGTGCACGATCACATTGACGCCCTTTATTTAGTCACAAGGCGTTAAACGTCAACGAAAAACGTGAGCAAAAACGTCTCGGTGTGCACGGGCCTTTATGCTGTGTTCACACCAGACGCAAATAAATTGTGCTATTCACACGTAAATTAGACGCGTGAACATTTTGAGTTTACGCACTTTGTTTGTGCGTCAAATTCACTTCACAATAGACGCAGATTCCCGTCATGGGCAGGGCTTCTGTCTGCCCGGTGACTCTAGCTTTGTTGCTGAATGTCTAACATGGATTTTATTGAGATAGTAGCTGTGCTTTATGTGCTTTAGAAAGGCTGAAAATTCATTTGGAGCCATGTCTGAGGGTGCTTTCACACAAGCACTTTTGGTCCACACCCAGTTTCGTTTGACGTCAGAGTATGGTACGTTTAGCTAGTGTGATCGCTGTCTTCTGAACACGGGTGCACACCCGTGAACATACCTGAGATCGCCTGAAAGACGTGGTCTGATGTACGTTTATGCAAACTCTGGTCCGGTTCACTTCTGGCATGAATGCAATCATACCAAATAATGGAAGTGACACTAGCACTTTTGGTCCACACGGGTTCGTTTGACGTCAGAGTTGGGTACGTTTAACTAGTGTGATCGCTGTCTTCTGAGCTCTTGCTTTATATGAGACCGACGACGGAGTCTGCTGTAGTTATGTTTTAGTATTTATCTACAGGATATCACTGAAGGCATATATCATGTTATCATAATGATATATAAACTTTTCTGACAGGGTATTCGAGTGTCATCGAGTGTCAGAGTGTGGGACTACTATACAGGAGTTATTATTATGGATCATAGATAGTGAAATTTAGCGGGTTTTTTTACGTTTTTTTTTAAGCATGACGGTAAAACAAGAACACAGTTATGAATGTATTAAAAAACGTGTTTGTTTCTTGTAAAAATTTGAGGAAGGGGAAGGGATAAGGGGTAGAATTGAGATTGGGCCTACGTCTTTGTTTGTTGTGAATACACTCCCTCTAGTGGACAAAATTACATACGTAATGCCCAGTTTCTTGCACATACTGTTCTTAAGATCTCAATGTACAATCAGCAGCCACATTTCACAATTTTCTTTCACCTCTATGTTTTTTAAATCATCAAATTGCTTTATATGAATCACAGAAAGACCACGGTGTCAGCTAAAAATCTCCTGTAGTGCTCTAGTAAAGCAAAAGTCACAGTATTGCGTGGTTCAGCGCTGTTCAAGATGAGCCGCAGAAGCTTCATTAGATTAGAAAAGACATGCGCATATGGAGCTGCTCAGGCTTATCTGATGAAAACATCAAATTGTATTAGTTCATAAATTATGCACATCGGTTTAAATATTTTGAGTTCATAACGCAGCGCTGTGCGAGCGACCGTGCAAAACGAATCTTTATTCATCAATCTGCCCCTTAATCATAATTTGTGTGAAAAGAAGGAAAGCTGTTGCTGTTTTACTGCCTATAGTGTTCATTTCTGCTAAGCACCGAAGTGAACTGTATGTATTGTGTGATTATGGAGTTTTGCTGAATTTTAGACAGAGGTAGGGAACATTTTACATGGAGCAAGCAATACTTTAAATGTATTTACTGTGTTTTCTCACCTCTTGACTAGAAATAATACTAGTAATATACTAAAAATACTACTACTACTGCTAATAATAATATTAATGTTATTGTATGCTATAATTCATTCATTTTCCTTTGGCTTAGTCCCTTATATATATCAGGGGTCACCACAGCAGAATGAACCGCCAACGATTCCAGCATATGTTATACACAGTGGATGCCCTTCCAGCCACAATCCAGTACTGGAAACACCCATACACACTCATTCACACACACTCTCATACACTACGGCCAATTATGATCATCCTATAGCGCATGTGTTTGGACTGTGAGGGAAACCGGAGCACCCGGAGGAAACCCTCGGGTAGAACATGCAAACTCCACACAGAAATGCAAATTGGCCTAGTCAGAACTCAAACTAGTGACCTTCTTCTTGCTTGTAATATAATATACTATTAAATTTCAACTTCTTGTTTGCTGTGCACTTATCATAGTTATTACATAAACTGGGCCATACATTCTGGGTACAATTGCTAACCTTCCCCCTTGTAGTTTCCTTATATAATCCATTACTTTCTTATTCAAATACACTGTAAGTACACATACTGTAAAAAGAAGTGCAACCTTAAACTGTATTACCTCCCAGCTCTATGAGGCGTGACATTATGAAGATTAACATCTTAATTTTCTGTAAATCTGCTTCGAGGCAATGTGTTTTGTGAAAGGCACCATAATAAATTTGAATAACTTTGCAGCAACTTTTACTGTAGTTCAGACACACATCTGAAGAACTAAATCATCGGTCATTATGTCACAGGAGTATGTGTGGGCCATTAATTAGATTAGCATCTTACATAAGAGATTCCCCATGTCAATAGTGTAGTTTTTTCAACAGGGATTCCTCCATCTGCTGTTAAGTTTCAGGGTAATATCTCCTGCTGCACTCCATCTATAAATAAACATATTATGGAAGCTTTTTTTTTGGCCTCAAGTGAGCCGTTTTATTCCCCTGGATGACTTTGCCAATCTATTTATAAGTCCAAAAGACATCAGCTGTATATCAGATATCTGGCTGTTTGCTTGGCTTGAATAAAGTGGTAATGCGAAGATAAGAACATGTAGAAAAGCAAAGAACATACTGACGTGTTACTTTCAGGATGTTATTTGTTTTAAAGTTTACAGACATTTCTGTTTAAACACTAAAACACAATGCAATTAATGCTCTAAAATGGAGGTAAACACCTAAAACGTTGCACATTCGGATCACTTAGCATCATAAAGGCTGATTTATACTTCTGCGTCAAGTGCACGTGTGTGGTCTGGCGTGTGATCGCATAGCCCTTGTCGAAGCTGACGCAGATGCTTACCCGCACATCTAAAACAAAAATAGCTACATGTCGCAAAGATGCATAGCACAAGCTCTGTGATTGGTCAGCTTGGTAGCTGTGCCGAGTGTGGGCGGTGCTGAGATCCACCAGTCCGATGGAACGAGTGTTTACAAGTGTCGAGTCCTGTGATTGAGTTCCAGATGGAGACTTTTGTTTTGTGTTTACCTTATGATTAAAGTCGTCACACGTCCACCGGTTCCCGCCTCTAAATAAGCAAGTTTTAGCTACTTGTACATTGAGGTAGTAGGATAAAAAACAAAACAGGCATGCCCCGTGGGTCACGCCGATCACTTGATGCAGAAGTATAAACCAGCCTTATGCTGTGTTCACACCAGACGCGGTATGTGCGGATAAATCGCAATATTCACGCGTAAACAGACGCGTCAAATTCACTGAGCAATAGACGTGGATTTGCATCATAGGTGGGGCTTCTGTCTGCCTGGTGACTGTAGCTTTGTTGCTAAGTGGCTAACATGGATTTTATTGAGAAAATAACTGTGTTTATGTGCTTTATGAAGGCTGAAAAACAGCGTTGATTCATTTGGAGTCGTGTCCGAGTCCACTAGATCCTTTCAGAGGTGCACCCATCTCTGTGAGTTCATAAACTCCTCCAGAAACTTAACCTGGATGATGGAAGCTTTCAGCGGTGCTTCCGACTGAGCCGAGCCCAGTTTGATCAACTATTGTCTGGTGGAGGATTTCCCCCTGGATCACCAAGAACAGGCACTATGTCATAAGCACTCCCCTACAAGAGAAAGCTCCTGATTGGTTAACGTGGAGCGAATGAGCTGAATGCTGAATTTCGGATTTTCTAACGTGAGTGAGAAGCTCGTTAAGCACGTCAATAAAGTAAAACGTAAAACGCTCAACTCGAGCCGCATCATTTGCACAAAACTTACGCCTCATTTACACGTAATGTGCCGCAGGATGTGTATTCGCGTCTTTGCATTGACTTCCGCGTCTGGTGTGAACGCAGCATTAGGACCTCAATATATCGTCAGGAGCCACAGGTGTTAATTTAGTTTTGCCTGTATTTGCAGTTTTCCATTCTAATGCTCTAAAGCAGGGGTCACCAAACTTGTTCCTGGAGGGCCGGTGTCCTGCAGAGTTTAGCTCCAACCTTAATCAAACACACCTGAACAAGCTAATCAAGGTCACACTAGGTACACTTGAAACATCCAGGCAGGTGTGTTGAGGCAAGTTAAAGCTAAACCCTGCAGGGACACCTGCCTTCCAGGACCGAGATTGGTGACCCCTGGTCTAAAGGCACAAAGATCTGTACATTAAAATAAAAAAAAAATTAAAAAAAATATTATTGAATTTGTTAACATCCAGAGAAATTATCAATTTTAACAAGTGATGTTACACACCCTTGACAATGATAATAAGTGCTGAATATGTTACTCATCATATAACTTCTGCAGGTGTCCTGTAGGATGATGAAGACTACAACTCCCATGATTCCAGTCATCCTGTAATCAAACAACATCTTTTGTTGTGAATACACACCCTCTAGTGGACAAAATGACACATTGTGGCTTTAAGAAACCATGGAGGACTTGTGGGTGAGTAAATTAACAAAAAGCTATTTTGTATGAGTTATGACTTTACCAGTACATCAGACTCAATTCTAAAGAATTTTCCATTGGGTTTTTGTTAAAATATGTATATTAATGGATGGAAGGTTGTTAGACACCAATTATTCATTCATTCATTTTGCTTCGGCTTAGTTCCTTATTTATCAGGGGGCGCCACAGCGGAATGAACCGCCACCTATTCCGGCTTATGTCTTGCAAAACTGTTGCAGCTAAACTAATACGCACGCATGCTGGATTAACTATGGCTGAGGCTAATAAGTAAGGCCCTTCCAGCTGCAACCCAGGGATGGGAAACACACCAATTAAAGACAGAAAAACAATTTGGTAGAAAACTAGCTGCAGTCTTTGCAATCCATTTGAGTGAGATGTAGGCCTACAGTACATATATTCATAACTCCCCTGCAGAGCAAATGCAACAATATTAACAATAATAACAATAATCAGGCAACGTAAATACTCTAAATAATTAAATATTTAGATTTTTTAAAAATGTATGCACATTTATGAAGTTATACTTTGTATTGTAACATCTTTGCATTGAATTATATAAACAAAAACCTAAATTATCATTTATGCAAAGTATTTGTAATTAGAGATGTAATAAATAACTGATTTTATTATTAACTGCGCTTTAATTCGTCATAGTTAATTAATCGTAAAGGCTTCTCAACACGTTACTGCATGGAACAAAACTGTTGCAGCTAAACTAATATGCTTGATACTGGATTAACTATGGCTGAGGCTAATAAGTAAGGGCTGTTCGTATATCACGTCTTTTACACGCGCAAGTTCGTTATTTTTCAATGGAGATGCGCAACTTGCGGGCATATATTGGGAGCAACGCGACTCATTCACGCTTCCAGGTGTACCTAGTAGAAAAAGAATGCCGCAAGTGCAACGTGAGTCACGTGACAAGAACTGGACTGATCAGCTTCATACTTAGTATGGAATATACACCTTTTGACTCAGATCCAAAAATGAAAATACTATAGGTGGGCATAGATTAATATGTTTAATCTAGATTAATCTCACTGTAATCTTGGAATTAATCTAGATTAATTTTTAATTCTGCCGAAGGCATTCAGAATGTGTGCTACCCAAATAATGACTAAACGTAAGTCTTTGCGAACGGGTTTCTCAAGCCAGGTGGCGCAGTAGACCAGGGGCTCATCTCCTGTTTCCAAAATGCATCACAAACTGCTTGAGAAACTGTTCTGCTGTGATAATTGATGATGAAAATAAATGATGTTCAATAAGATGTACTTGTGTTTACTCACTGTTTATTCAGTTAAACATCAATGTTGAGCTGTAGGCCTACATAAGCTCCAAACAGCCATTGTGATGACCTTAATCCGACTAAAGTCAGAACTGAACTAAACAGAAATGAATGAAGACGTGGAGTATGCAGATATTAGTGGTATTATTGAAGGAAACACCAAGATCAAACTATTACCGTCATGCAGGACTTTTCACCATCATTTCCAACAAGATCCACACACGCGGCTGTCAGTAAAGGACCACACACACACACACACACA
>CAIGQZ010001206.1:1472298-1503749 GCA_903798205.1 Danio tinwini | reverse complement strand
TTATCAAACTTTTCAAACTGTTTTTACATTACAAAACATTCAAGGACACTCATTTGGACAGTTTTGTTAAAGCACCAAGAGCTAAACAAGAGGTATACCTTTCGTAATGTTTCGCGATTAGAGTTCATTTAAAACTCATTATTCTAGACAGTGCTATGGCCTTCACTAGTGTCAATCTTTGTTTGCCCTTTAAATATTAATAATTATATTAATATTAATAATATAAAATATATATCTTTTTTCCTCTCAGCCCTTTTTTAAAAAACAGAAATAAAGAAAAATGACAAGGTGGAAATCTGCAGAACTGAATGATTTACCATTTGGGGCCTAATGGGTCCTTAAACCAAGCGCTACAGTGAATGAAATATAACCATTAGTCCACAAATGGCAAACGAAAAGACTTCTTTCTTTACTGTATAAGCCTTTATTTGTAAAAAGTCAGTTGGTTACGTATAACCCTTTTTTTGTACCACATACTGTAACATCTTGTATTAGTAAAAAACACATTTTGCTCAAACACCTAGAAAAGCTGACCGACACCATTACATTAATTGGCACTGACAAAAAGAAAAGAAAGAAAAAGATAAAAAAAAATAATAAAAATAAATGAATAATAAAATACAACCTTTTACTTTACAAATGTTGATTTCATGAAGACAAATAAATCATAGCCCCAAACGGATCATCAAAAATCATCACACCTCAATAGTTCAGCAGAATCAAACCAAGAGCTTAATGAGAACGAAACCAGTACAACACAAACAAATAAAAGAAATTGATAACAGAATGCATTTTACTTTCAGGGCAGGATGTAAAGTAGAAATATATTTCCTTTCTATGAGAAAACATCAACAATAAGAGTTAACAATTCATTTAAAGAATACAACAAATACAGGCAACTAGAAATTAAACAAAACAGTACCGAATAGCGATTGAATTCTCAAATCAGGTATGAAGTGGTTGCTCTAGATATTTGCCCTTTTTTTTTTACTTCAGGTTAGTGCGTCGCTTATGTGTGCTGTGTTTATGTGTTATACCTCGCTATAATCAGTAGCGATATTCTGGTGCAAAGGAAAACGGAAAAATAAAAACCAGCACGGCAAAGTCACTGGCTCGTACATTTAAGCAAACTGGGAGAATCTGCTCTGTTAATCGTGCATTCTCATGGCATGAAACTTGCTGTTTTGTTGGGCGAGATGTAAGCGGGTCTACTCTACTTTAAACTAATGGCTTAATAGGTGCGTCTGTCTACTTAATAGGTCTGTCTGTCTAAAAAAAGCGAGAGAAAATGAAAATGCGCATAACCTTCCTCCCATTTGTTTTTAAAATGGTGATTCCATGAATCATTTTCTTCATATAGTTCTCTCCTTTTCTGATATAGTTTGTATTTTTAATTTCTGTTAAGAAGAGGAAGCGAAAAGCGTCCTATCGTTGTATGTGAGGGCGATACGAATGGCCAGTTTTAGAAAAGAAATTATGAAAATAAACCTTTCCGAAACTTAGGACATGCAAAACAAAACCAGTATCTTTTTTTTTTGTGTGCGAGTATCCTTTTTTTTCAGTTTTTTTTTTCTTCAGAGATAGGTTTTGTTTGCAGAAGTTATGCCGGTGCTGCAAAAGCTGTCCATGCCAGTAGCATTGAGGCTAGCTGTTATTACCAACTGCCCTGTTTTGTTCATGCATTAAGAAATATAAGTGAAAGATATCATATTTACAATACAATTCACATGTAATTACACATATACACAAGAGGCAAGAAAAAATTCACATTAAAATCAGTTCAACAGTTTTTGTACTTCCTTTTCTCCTGCTTCATGGGTGGATGTAGCAAAAGACAAAAAACAGTGTACTCGAGTAAAAGCTATTCGATGATTCGTTGAGTAATGTTGATGGTATGAAAATGTGAGCGTATGGGGTGATTGGTGTGAAGTGCGTAGATAATAATGTCCTCCATTGTCATCAGAACGCATTGAGTTCTGCCAAACCCTCCCGCCAAAAAGTTGTGCAAAAACATAAACAATTGATTCATCAGAAACTGAAGCAAAGTGCAAGGCAAAAGAATAATGCGTCTCCTAACCAGTAACCAAATGACACAGAAGAAATCATACATGAGTATCACAATAAGTCACATTCTCCAAAAAAGGCCTACAATCCCAACAGAGCGCAAGAGTTTTGCTACCTTTCGCGATTCTAAATCTCTTGCCTGTCCTACATTTCCAGTATCTCCTCAATGACGTCCATCTTAATAGATGGAGTCTGCCGTTTTTGTGTTGCAACAGTGTTTCTGGCTGAGCCACTGGTCTTTAGAGAGTGTGCAAGATTAGCCGTCACAAATATAGACAAGGAGGGCCCATTTCTTTTCAAGCACAGTTTTAAGGTGGCAAAGAATGACTAGAAATGATGTATGTGGTCACAAACTGGACACAGTCTTGACCGTCACTAGCTAAAAGAGGTAATTAGCAGCAATTTTGTTCACGCTTTTGAACACTGATTCTCCATCAAGATTGACTGATTTCATATAAGTCACGTACACAGCAAAAGACACAACGGAAGTTGTATGAATACAGGATAGCTAATCGTGCAGTGCTTTTGAAACAACTTTAATAAGAAAGAAAAGCTAACATGGATCGCAATGAGTCAACTACCATCACACTTTCAACTCAGTGCTGCTACATTTAATGTTTTGGCCAAATGACCCTTGTAAACTGGCAAATTGGTTTGAACAATAATACTTCAGATCTTTCTTAGAGCTATGGTGAAACCATAAACCTTCAACTAAAACGATAAAATGCTGGTATGATTCCTTTCGTGCACCAATTCCCCTCGGGTAGTAAGATGTAATGTACTGTATACGAGAGTGTTATACCCTGATAGCTGAGATTGTGTTTGTAGAACAGCAACTTGTGCCATTATAGATTTAACTTATTCAGTGTTCAATCAATGGTCAATCAGACCAACTGTCAAGAAATGTGCAGTTGAGGTGTGTGTCAACTCCTTTGGAAAATCTTGTACTGCTACTTGAAATCTAATCACTTACAACAAAAACGGTTTCTAAATAGATCATTAATATCAAACCATTAGATTCTTTACTAGCTATGTTTCCACTCACAAAACTCAGAACCGAATAATATTGATATAATATTGAAATAATTAGAAAATACATTAATTCAATAATTCAAAATACATTTGCGAATAGGATAAAACATCATTAAATTATCAATAATGTGAGATATATGATGATGCAATTAAGAGAAAGTTGTAACTTTACACTGTAAAAAATAAAATGAAAACTTGTCAACTATATGCTGGGTTCACACCAAATGCGATTTTAAGTATTTTTGAGAGTAGATTACAAAACAAAGTAAACGCAAATACACAAATAAAGGCAAATTTTAACTGAGTGTCACAAATAATGTGGAATGCAGAACATTTTTTGCCGTGAGCATGTGAAATTTGCCATAAACGAGTATTCCATGCTAGCTAAAAAAAAATTAATAGCATGAAAAATAGCATGAGGCGGAAAAAATTCCTGAGAGTAATCTAGTTGCAGGTGAGGGTTTCTCATGTGCAGTAAACCCAACATTACAACTCCAAAAATGTTTCAACTTATTTTATTAAAATTTTCAGTTCAAATTAAATCATTTTAGGTCTAAAAAGTTAATCCCATCGTTCACTTTTACACTGTAGTATCCAGGTCTGGCTACCGGAAAAAGCAAAAACAGAATCCTTAAAGGTGCAATAGGTGATTGTCAACAGAAACAATTTTTGTTGTGCTGGTTAAAAGTCTATTCACATTCTGATAAGTAAGTGATCCAAATGTATTTATATGTTTTTAATGTTCCATTAAAGACAAAGGACCAAGTAAAAATTCGTCCAATCAAAATGTTTCATCCGAACGTAACGATAGGCTACCTCTTTGCATCCTGTTTGCACAGAAAGGCGCATTTAGACGCAGTTTAGGCAGAAAATGGCGGACAAACATCAACAACATATTCTTTTTTAAAGTTTGGCATTGTAATTACTAACTGTACTATTAAAGTTTTTCTCTGGTGAATCTTACATGATGTATTGCAATGATGTTGTTTAGTGCGCGTTCACGTTAAATGGAGATTTTCAGGGTTCAACATAGGCTAACATTAGCATTTTCCAAGATCTCCTATTGCACCTTTAACCTGTAAATATTTAGTTGTCAGCTTTGTGGTTCTGAAAGTAAGTAGTGGAAACATTGCCAGATGCTTGGGAGAAACATTTGAGAACCAATTTGTCACTATATTTTCTTTAAGGGACCTAGAACTGATAACTCAATCGTACTCGAATGTCCAATGATCAAATTATAATGCTCTATAACCGTGTTTAAGGCTTGAATTGAGTTGAAAGAGATTCACTCTCTCGTGAACTTTGTTGCATTGTATTGCTCAGATATAGTTCATGAAAATGCTTAGTGATCTTATTAAGGCAAATCTTGCAGGGGCAAATGCCCACAAACCAGAATCTTAGCTAAAATCTGTTCTAGGTAAAAGCTCACTGTGAATAAACAGAGTGCTGGTGCTACAAGAACATGTTGATGGTCAACACTGTATCCACATCCAGCATGTCTCAGTGGCACAGTACGGCTGCGTTAACATGTTGCTGATGCCTACTTTGTCAAAAAGAGTTCAATCCTTGCCTATTGTGATTGGTCAGTACGCATGGACCAACAGTGTTTTAGGTTACCCTGTACTACGTTAAACTAACCATTGGTGGGACAAACTGCATAGTGCCAGCAAGTCTGTCTATGAAGTAACTGGGGGGTAAACTTACATGCATATAACTATGTCACCCCTTATCCTAACTACTTCTAATCGTTGTTAATTATTCTCATGGATCAAATGCTGAACCTCAGGTTATGGTAATGATATACTGTATGCAGTTGCTCTGTTATTAGTTACATCAGAGCACCCATTGACACTGTTCGATAACTGAAAAATCTGATGCAAAAATATATCAAGTGTGCAGTCCTTCCAGTTATTAGTGGCTGGCACTCAGATTAACTTACACTTAAAACTACATGCTGCCTAGTCTTTCCACTTTCTCCAAATGCATATGGACCTTTCTTATTTGGAATTCAAGAAATAAAATGCGTAACCTAACTGAGTGGGTTCCCTTTAAATACAATTTGTTGGCAAATGGTGACATTTTCAATTTATGTCATACCTTGCCAAGACTGCACTGGTGGAGATGGATTGATAGTGTAGCGTAAAAGATCTGGTCTACCTATTAAATTCAAATCTAAACATTATAGATTAAATTAGTAACTAACTACTCTGCTTTTAACCTTTCAACGACAAAGCATTGCAGCATCTTGAATGCCTACTGGGACTTGTAACTAGTCAAGGCACCCCATAACACTCACAATAATTAGGGTTACTCATGAAGAGCACTCGGACCTCCGTCCACGTTTAGTGCAGATTTGCGCATAACTTAACTGCTACACTGTGCATGTCTCACTTTGCACTTGAGAGAACTGGCTCCCTTGCACAGGTGTGGAAAATAACAAATAATAACACAACAAATGGATATCCCCCTCCAACATGCTTCTGTCGTCACCTGCTGACATTTAACACTGGACCTCTGAAGTACTTTGAGGTAAATCCTGTCCCTTCAGTTATCCCTGATTGGGTTGTTTTCTTCATGGAATGAGTGATCTCTGTTGGAGATTTGGTGGTTGGTTCATACTTTTGCAAGTGTCAGAGGTCTGGTAGGGGTTCGAGAGCCAAGGAACTCCGCTGAGCTCTGAGGTCTGAGGCCTGCTCAGATCATCATCCTCAGGGGACTCAAACTGGTCCAAGGCTCTCGAGATCCCCAAACACCGCTCAACGGACCTCCTCGCTTTTAAATGTCTCTTTGCCCAGTTGTTTAGCAACTCGGTTCTCATGCACATTCTCGAGAACTGATCCAACAAGCATCTGTTGGGTTGCGACTACTCAGCCAAGCTATACTGAGCATTGAGACATCTAGCGACTACCAGAATGAATATGCATGTAGATGAATTGATACATGGATTTGAGCGGGAGTGTGTGGTCACCTGGAGGTCACCTCAGTAAAGCCGAGGTAAATTATAATGAGGCAAAGCCCCTTGAACAAAGGTGAATCAGAGGCAAATGTTAAAAAGAAAAATGGATTATAGGCCTTTTTGGTTGTCACTTCAGTTCATGGCTTTTATCGTACATGTCATTTTGCCCCGAAAAGACTCAGAAGCTTTTTTTTTTTGTTGTTTTCTTTTTCCTGATTATGCTGATATCATTCATCTTTGAGATTCAATCCCAAGATGCAGAACGTCAGAGCTGTGGGTGGGTCTGCAGTGCTTAAAGTGAAAGGTCAAAGATCAAGGGTCATTCGGCCCTCTTTCACTGATTGATGAACTGAGGACACATCCTTCAGGTTTCAGACAGGCACATTTTAGAGAAACGAAAAAGATCAGCGTATATCATTCTCGGTATGGATCACTACAATGACTCAATATATACAATACCAGATCACACTATGGTCAGAGTGGTCGACTTAAACATGTAACAGATCAAAAAAACATGGTCACATCCCCTCGAATACACAGTAATCTTTTCTTTCCTTATTTTGTACAGTTTTCACATAGTTGATGGACTAACTTCAAATCCGAGATCTAAAGAAACGTTACAGCTCACTAAGGGGTCCTCTCCAATCCGAACAACATAAAGCTTCACAAGATGTTTATGAATACTGTATTAATTGAACAGATGAAAATGCACTAGGAACAAGAGTAAAGAAAGAACAACAATACTACCTGACCATGTCAATAAGGCTACCCAATGAATGAATGAATAAATGTACCCCCTCCCTATTTTCTTAAATTCCCAATGAATGAAGCATACCAGTGGCTTATTATCTATTAATGAACTACCTCTAGAACATGTTTAAGTGACGCCCTCCAGAAATACGATTATATCTTTAGCCCACAATCAAAAAAAGAAAAGAGAATCTGCCAAAAGGGAAGAGAGAAAATGAAACGTACTGACTCTGGGCAGGGTGCATTGGTTAAAACTCGAGATGGCCGTCCAGTGTAAACCATTGACCAGAGCTGAGGTCCGATAAAGAGAACGCTTTGTCACTTGCAAAATCAAGAAATGACACTTAATTCCAAAAGAGGTTGCTGTACAGTGTAGAAACGGATGATTCCGTGAGTCTCTTTCATGGGTCTGGGGGAAAGCGAGGAATCGGGTTTAGGGTCCTGCTCTGCTGACGCCCCAAAATGCACAAGCCACGTCTGATTTCATGAGCTGCGGTTGAGATTACAGTATCTGTAAAAAGCAGATGAGACGTTCAGATGTGTCCTTTTTCTCTTGCAATCTTTTCTTTTAGCAAAAATATCATGCAGTTCTTTAGTTCCGCACCCTCGAACGGGGGACTGGTGCTTGCTATTTGTCGTTTGTTTCAGAAGGAAAAGAAATTCAAATACTTGAAATGTTTCTCTTGTATTATTCTTAAACATTCAAGTCATTCTATATAATATTTGTTTTTTTTGTTTTTTACATCAGAAAAGTCCTTTAGATTTTACACACGCATGTGTGTGTGTGTATATAGAAATATAATATATAGAAATATGCATATACATATGTATCAACTTTTCATATATGTGTACACATATTTACCAATTGTATCAAAGCCAATTTAATGTGCTCTCAAAATATGGCCCATGTTTCCTAAGGGAACGCGTATCAATTCACATAATACAACCAATAGATAAGGTTGAAGAATCCAAAAGTGATAGGAAAAATGATCCGGGACCACTTGTCAATGGTGCTAACATCCGTCAAGTTGGGAATTTTGAGCTTCAGCTTGGACGAGCGCCTCCTTAGCCGGCAGTTGGCACGACTGCGCATGGCACTGCGGTCCAACGAGTGGTGGCTGAACCCATCCCGTGAACCCATGGGCTTGCGGAACTGCACTCCGGAGCTGTCAAAGGACATGACAGAGTTCCGTGAGTCACTGACGCTGCTGCCCACGTCGGACGGCATCACCTCATTGTTCATCTCCAGTGTGGTGAGAAGAATGTTTCCGTAAGCGTCCACCTTGGGGATAATAACAAAACAGAGAGAGACACGGGGGTCACAAGGAGTCACTGGAAACTGACGGTCATAAACAGCCACAAACAGCAACCTTTCATGCAGATGCAATGACGATGGGATGCCACAATTGTAACAAACGTTCACAAGACTTCATTCAGAATGCGATGGCTGAGACACACACAGTAACTAATGAGCATATTTGGTAACACTTTACTTGAAGGGGGTGTTCATAAGAGTTGTGAAACCTTTATCATCATGGTATGGCACATCATGGATATGAATGATATTTTATTCATGCTTATGACAACTGTCATTAAGTGTTATTAGCTCAGTTATGTCATTTTAAATGCAAAGGTGAGATCATTTGGGATGTCTTTGTCATAAAGACTTGAGATGGTCAAGACAACATGTCTTGTCATAAACCTGTTATAAACATGATTGTTATGAGGCTATTATAATTGGATAATAAATTATAAAACAGCATCTTTAATATTTGACCTCAACTATATAGTGGTACAACCTGAATTAGTCATTAAAATGTCATTAATTAAATATTAATAACAGTTTTAAAGTTATTTGATAGAGTATTGACACGTTTAATGAATAATAATGGCTTCATGACAGATTTATGACTAGTTATGTTTTCTTGATCATTTAATCTCAAACATTGTCAAATTTGCTGTACAAATGGCATAACAATGCTAATGACATCTTTCATAAGCATACATAAAGTCTTCATGTTCATGTCATTGTTATAAGGTTCTCATGACAGTCTTATGAGCACCCCTTCAAGTAAAGCGTTACCCAATATGTCATCAAGCTCTCAGTCTAAGTCTCCACTCCTTTAGATTTCTAAATGCATGTACCCCGACTTTTCTTTGTTCCTCGAGATACAGATTTCTTCGCTGTGTGTATGACCTGAGGGTGTTGCTTTGAAACGGCGCTGAAATGGAGTCCTTGCGATGTGAAAGAAAAAAAAATGAAGAGAACATTAAAATACCCATATATAAACTCTGACAATCAAGCAACAACTTTCGAAGAGTACAAGAGTGCATAAATATCAGGGTGAATAAGAAAGAACGGGCATAAAAGACAGACACAAATGCTTTAATTCAATCAAACTCTCGTTACTCTGTTTTAGCATCCGAGTTCGTTCCACACTGTTGTCAAGTATGAAAATGGCTGACACTTTTTGTTTTAGGTGGAAGAAATAAATCGTACATTACGGGGCTTGGATTGAAGAGAAGCCTGCGGCAGAAAAGCAGACTACAATATAATAAGATAATGACAATGTAATTTGTAACATTCCAAGCAAGAGGAACTCTAAATAATGAAATGCAGCTTCAATCAAATGAAATACGTCAGTGATTAAATAAAGTAGATGGTTAATGGGCTATTGAATGTTCGTTTTTAGCAGTGATGTGAAGCGTTTCATTCAGGCAAAAGTTGTTCTGTTCACAAACTAAGCAAATTCAAATTAATTTGGACATGCATGAACATTGTCGATGCTTATTAAATTCAATTAAATGACATTTGAATTAGCACAAGAGTCAGCTGTTTTAAACGGTTTACGAGAGATCCTTGCGTACCTGTTCCCTCAGACGCTTCTCTTCGTAGCGTGGACGCTCGTTGTTGGCTTTGTTTAGCCTTTCGTTGATCTTTTTCTGCTGCTGTGGTCCCCGTCCAAAGAACACATAGTTTACAAAGGCATATTCGAGCAGGGCCAGGAAAACAAAGACGAAGCAGCCCATGAGGTAGACATCGATGGCTTTCACATAGGGGATCTTTGGGAGGGTCTCCCTCAGGTGGGTGTTGATGGTTGTCATTGTGAGCACCGTAGTTACACCTGCAAAAAAATCATGTTAATTATTTGAATCATCGAAAATGTCACATTGCCATGACTTGGTTCAAGACTTCAAAAGATGTTATGCAAAAACCCTTAAAAAATCATATCCATTAATTTGTCATATTAGTTATTTAATTTTTCCTCTAGCGTAGTTCCTTATTTATTAGGGGTCGCCACAGTGTAATAACCCCCAACTAATTTGGCATTTTTACGCAGTGGATGCCCTTCCAGCCGCAACCCAGTACTGGGAAATCTTAATGCTGTGTTCACACTAGGATAAATCGCGCTATTTGCGTGTAAATAGACACGTGAACATTTTGAGTTTGCTCGCTTCATTCGCGCATCAAATTCACTTCACAATAGATGCAGATTTGCGTCATAGGCAGGGATTCTGTCTGCCCGGTGACTCTAGCTTCATTGTTAAATGACTAACATGGATTTTATTGCGATAGTAGCTGTGCTTTATGTGCTTTATGAAGGCTAAAAAACAGTGTTGATTCGTTCGGCGCTGTGTCTTAGTCCACTAGATCCTGAATTCTGAGGTGCACCCAGCTCTGTGAGTTCATCAACTCCTCCAGAAACTATATCTGGATGATGGAGGCTTTTAGCAGTGCTTCGGATTGAGCTGAGCCCAGTTTGACAAACTGTTGTCTGCAAGAGGATTTCCCCTCAGGACACCAACAACAGGCACTACGTCATAATCACTCCCCTTCAAGAGCAAGCTCCTGATTGGTTAATGTGGCACTAATGTGGTGGTTAAAATCTGCTGAAGTTCAGATACGTGCATTAAGCGTGTCAAACGCGAAATACGCTCAACTTGCACCACTTCATTCATGCGAATTGCATCATTCGCGCCGGCTCATTCATGTGAAACACACCACAGGATGTCTATTCGCATATTTGCCTTAACATGTAAATCACTCGCGCTTAATGCTTCATCCGCATCTGGCATAAACGCAGCATAATAATTATTAAAGTAAATTGGAAGGTGTGCAATAAAATAATTTAATGCGCTACTTTCAATCATTAGTAGTAACCATAGTAACCCAGTTGCCTGAGCTTTCATTCCTCTGTATAATTTCAAGGATGCCAAAGTGTGCTTAATCAGAGAACCCATGATCATTCTACTTGTAAATATGCTCAAGAATATTTGCAATGAGGTAGTTAACACACGTTGCTATGAGCTATTAGATATGCCTGTGTCATTTACATGCACATACATTATATCTCCCGAGCACACTCTCTCTAACGTGATTTAACATGTCATAACTGACACCAAATTGGTCAAATACTGCACTGCAAAGCGCATTGCTAGTTTTAATTAGTCTATACCAGTGTTTCTCAACCCTGTGCCTGCAGGCACACCAACTGTACATATTTTGGATGTCTCCTTTATCTGACCCATTCATTTCAGGTTTTGGAGTCTCTTCTGTTGTTCTGATGAGTTGATTCAGGTGTGTTTGATTAGAAAGAGGTTGAAAATGTGTACTGTTGGTGTGCCTTCAGGAACAGGGTTGAGAAACACTGGTCTATACCATGGCAAATGACCAATGAATAAGTGAAATAATCAATAACTTTATCTGGGTTAAAGTGTTTTATTACACAGCTCTCTGGAATACTGGGTTCTGATTGGTCAGTCACAACATTCCAAGGTATGTTATTCCCAGGTAACAACCACTGAAATTAATAACACCAGCTGGTACTTTGGTACTTTGGATCATCTTGACTGTCATTGAATATGTTCACATTCACAGACACATGCTTTTTATTGTCTCGTCACTGTATTTTATTATTTGTTTGACTGTTTGGCGCCAACATTAATAAACTAATAAATAAATAAATAAGTTAATAAAATGTAGGTTAGTGTGTGCTCTATTCAGCCATATTTAGTTTCTGTCCGTCATTAATTACAGAATTAATAAACTATTACAATGGTTTCTATTTACGTTTATTGGCTAGTGTCAGTTTAATAAGTGGAGAAAAGTACATCCAAGAACCAGAACAAAACCAACAATAAGCCTGCCAAGTTTTATTCTGTGATAACAACCACCTGGATATACTTTATCCCTTACTTAAATGCTTTTCACAGAGGAAAAAGGTTGTTTTGTGTGTGTGTCCAGGAATGCTTAGAGCTGTTATGCATAATCTTGTACCTGTGAATAATAAATGTATATATCCAGAGAGGTATTTCTCAGCTAAAAAAAACTCAGTGAGATGAACAGGAATGCTTACAAGCATATTCAAGCATATTAGAGATTGTTGATCTGCATATTCATAAAGTTACACAATCCCTCTTGTTTCAGTTTTTTGTTCCCTCACATAATGATACCTAATGCAATCAAGTCATTTTGAACTGCTGACGTTAACAAATTCTAATAATAAAAACAAGCCTAACTTCTCCCTTAGCATACAACAATTGAACCAAACTGTGACTTAAAATCAGTGATGTTTACCATAAATGTTGTGTACCATTACATGCTAACAGCAGCTATCTATGATTCAGTTTCTATCCAAAGATGCAAATTAGATTTGTGCGCAAAACTGAAACATTGCATAAAAAAATCAACCCAGGCTCATTGTGGAAACGTACCCCTGCATACATTTCTGGAGAAAGTGAAATACGTCCAAGGAGGTATGCTTTTTTGCAGTTTTTGTTCACATAAAGGCAGCTGTGTACACTTTTTTTCCGATCTCAAATTTCTCTCACAAGTGCTATTCACGCCTGCTCTTCTTGTGTAAATCAACCAGAGGCCACTGTCCAACTTACCGACCAATAGCCACACCCACCCCCTTCCCTAAATTAACCAATAGTTTTTAAAAGCACCAATTGACCTGCCCACGCCTTCCCTAAACCCGATTGACTGTTTTGAAAAGCAATCCAGAAAAAGAAAAGTCCTTAGGGCCGCCTGATTCTTACAACGTTTTCAGACCTTACCACATTCTTACCCTATTATTTACTTGTTTATTTAAATTTTTGCCTTTTTTTTTTTTACTTGCTTTCTGGAACCATTCTTCGCTCGACTCAAATCCCGTCGTTGCGGCCAACTTCTCTCTGCGTCTCAACTCCGTTGATGTACATGGTGAGCAACTGACCAAACTTGTAATAGCGGAAAAGCATGGAGGTAAGCGTTCAGCTGTTAGCGCAAAAGGAACAGAAGCCGGCAGCGGCATCCTACTGCCCTGTAGTGTTTGTTTTAAAGACGAAATGCAGCCATACGTAGCTCTGGCTACATAATTCGTGCTCTCCAAAAATGTTTACTGGGGTACATATTCACAATGAGCCTTTGTTGAAAAAAATTGCATATAATGCAATAAGTTTCCATCCAGTGAGTCCAAGAAAAAAACATGCCTAACAACTTTTGCATTTCTTCTCCCTTAGCATACAGCAACTGAATCAAACTGTGACCTAAAATTGTAGGTATTTAGTGTAAATGTTGTGTACCACACCCCTAACATCAGCAACACTCTCTTATGTTCCTGTTTCTATGCATAGATGCAAATCAGACCCAATCCCAAGTCTATTTTTGTACCACTTCCCCTTCCCTTTAATCCTTAAAACAGAGTGTGAAGGGGAAGGGCTTCAAAATGTACCCCTAAGAATGGGACATGACTGCAATACCTGCACACATCATCAAGATCTCTTACTACATATGAGGTCGACAATCACGACTGCTGTAGTTATTCCAGTTGTGTTTTTTTTTTGGTATTTATCTTCAGGAAATCACTGAAGGCATATATTATGTTATCATAATGATCTAATGTGGCAATAAGATTGTAACTGTACTGTGGTTTACACCGTGGCCATATTAATCTAAGTAAACACACCAAAAACAACATTAACATTAAACCAGACACTGTGAAAAGCTCATTCCCAGACAGAACTTTTCTGACAGGGGATTCGAGTGTCAGATGTGAGTTTGTTGTGGGACTGCTGTATATACAGGAGTTATTATTAGATTATAGATAGCGAATTTTTTATTTTAGCGTATTTTTTTAAAGCATGACTGTAAAGCAAGAGTGTGGTTATGAATATATTAAAACATGTGCTAGTTTGTTATAAAAATTTGTAATAATGTCAAAAAATATAAATTTTTCCATCTCCTGACTTCTGTGTGCAGCCATGCTGCTGTTGTAGATGGTTTGTTTTGGGAAGGTTTCTTACCCCTTGGTTTCGAGTCATGAAAAATCTCAGTTTCAAGGGGTATTCCCCTTAGTTCTATGCCTTTAAGGTAAAAAGAATTGGGACACCCCTACCCTTTCACTTGAAAGTGTAAAACAAGGGGTAGGTTTAAGGGGAAGGGCTAAGGGCTAGAATTGGGATTGGGCCTTAGATTTAGGTGCAAAACTGAAACATTGCATAATAAATTTGCAAATAACATACAGTTTTCCAAGTTCAAGAGAACAAAATCATCAGTTCCAGATAAACTGCCACACATTTTACATCAAAAGGAAAATATTGTTACATTTGAAGTCAAAATTATTCACCCTCCCATTTTTTTCTTTTTCTAATATTTCCCAAATGATGTTTAACAGATTCAGGATTTTTTCACAGTATTTCCTCTAATATTTTTTCTTCTGGAGAAAGTCTTATTTGTTTTATTTTGGCCAATATTTCAATAGGTCAATATTTGTATTCGATCGTCTCCAGAACAAACCAATGTTATACAATGACTTGCCTAATTACCCTAACTTTACCCTAATTAACCTAGTTAAGCCTTTAAATGCCACTTTAAGCTGAATACTAGTATAAAAAAAAATATCTAGTCAAATATTATGTGCTGTCATCATGGCAAACATATCAGTTAGAAAATATCAGAAGGAAAGCAGTTATTAGAAATGAGTAACTATTATATTTAGAAATGTGTTAAAATATGAATCTTCTTTCTTTTAAACAGAAATTGGGGGAAAAACCTAAAGGGAGGCTAATAATTCAGGAGGGTTAATAATTCTGACTTCAACTGTATGTAACTGTTTGAAAGACACATTCATGGTCATGAGCAAGGGCACTTCTTTAATCATAGTTGACAAGAAGAGTATTTGGATCAAAAGGTAACATCAAAACACACACACACACACACACACACACACACACACACACACACACACACACACACGTAGACAAAATCACAGTGGGATTTAATTCCTGTAGAAAAAAAAAAGATGGTATGATTTTTGAACAAAACAAGGTTACCCAGGGCCACCCGAGCCGCAGAGGCATCGTAGTTAATCCAGAAGGAGACCCAGGACAAGATTGTGATCAGGATGGAGGGCATGTAAGTCTGCAGGATAAAGTAGCCGATGTTTCTCTTGATGCGGAAACTCAACGACAGCCGAGGGTATGAACCTGGGGAGACACGAGTAGCCAAAAGAGAGAAAGAGATGTCAACATGTAAGTGAAAACACAAAAGAGCAAGCGCAGGAAAAATAGATCTACAATTTGCAATTGTCATAGTCTGCACTTTGACAACAGATAGTCATTTTCCCATTTCTTCAGACGGAGCGTTTAATTTCCCCAAAGCAATGGATTCCTTCCCAGGGACTAGTTCCATTCCAATTAAACATGGCAGAAAGTCGCAAACATGGCAGATTTTTCTGAAAGCCCCTTCTCAGCAGGCAGCGTCTACATCCCTCTGAGGATTGTCACAAAAGCCTGCAGTGTCTTTTTTCCATTTAGACTCTCGATACAGGGAATTTGAGAAGAAAAAAAATATATAACTGAAAAACAAGTCTAGTTAATGTGTAAAATCTGGTGTGCAAATTAATAAAACTGTAAGCGGCGCATTTCCTTTCCAAGACCGTCTTCTTGCACATGTGCCTGTTTGAAAGCTGCTTTGCTAAATGTCAGGTGTGCTATGATTTAATACACTCATTCACAGGATTGATTATTCAAATTAGGCGATGCAGTGGCGCAGTAGGTAGTGTCGTCGCCTCACAGCAAGAAGGTCTCTGGTTCGAGCCTGGGTCAGTTGGCGTTTCTGTGTGGAGTTTGCATGTTCTCGACGTGTTGGCGTGGGTTTCCTCCGGGTGCTCCGGTTTCCCCCACAGTCCAAAGACATACAGGTGAATTGGGTAGGCTAAAATTGACCGTAGTGTATGAGTGTGGATGTTTCCCAGAGATGGGTTGCAGCTGGAAGGGCATCCGCTGCATAAAACATGTATTGGATAAGTTGGTGGTTCATTCCACTGTGGCGACTCCAGATTGGTGAAGGTACTAAGCCGAAAAGAAAATGAATGAAAGAAAAATGCGTAATTGATCTCAGTGTATCGTCAGCAGCCACAGTTGGCAAATTGGTTTTGCCTGTATGTTTTTTTATCATTGACTCTAGGGGTGAAATGGATCATTGTTGATCCATGATCCATACGGATCACAACTCACGATTCGGAACGCACGTGACCCACAGATTGATAATTTATTTTGAACTTGACGGTTAATCCAACATTTATAACCATTGCAGAGAGATCGCCTCCACATCATTCAAATTGCGTGCATGAAAGCATTTTGGCTTCCCTGTAAGATATAATTATGACAGGAAAAGTTGTGGTGAGACCAGGGCTTAATTTGTGCCGGAGGACGCCGGATCCGTAACCTCTGAAATCTGATCCGGCACCTCATTTTACCAATCCCCCTCCTTAACCGCTCTCCTACACGTCCGCTGTTCACTTTCACCTTCTTCCACGACTCCCCAACCCTCTTCACTTTCGTCCGCGACACCTCCGCCCTGCTCACTTTCTTCTGCGACAGTCCATCCACCGGCCCAACAACTTCAATCACAGTTTAGTGAAACATGACGCTGGTGTATTTTTGACGCTGGTAAAAGCAATTACATTGTGTAACCAACAGATGGCGACAAACAACCATCAGAATTATGTCACAGAATAGGTTTTCAAAAATAATACACCTACAGAATAATAAAACATTAAGTTTTATGTGTGAATTGTTGAATTATTAAGTAAAGATAAATATGATCTGTTGTACAAGATGTTAGATTTCTATATTTAGCATTATCAGCAACAGTAGCAAAGATCAGATTTCATGTTGAATACTTTTCTTTCTTCAGCTGGTTCTTGAATTTTATTAACATTTCAGGTTCTAAGTTCTGTTTAGAAGCAATGTTTTTTGCAGTAATATTTTTATATAAATGGAAAGCAAATGACATTTGTCTCCTCACTTTATTTCTGATCGGAAAAATGGTCCTATTCGTGACTAAAAAAACATAGTGTGATCTAAACTGCAGATTTGTGATCCGTTACACTACTAATTTGCGTTAAACGAATCACCAAAGTCCACAGTTTTAGCTAAAAATCCAACTATGCTTTTGTTTGTTGTGAATACACACCATCTAGTGGTGACAATGACATAGTGTGCCTTTAAATTTTATTTGAATGCAAAGTAGCACACATCTCCAGTCAAAGCTTGGATAAAATTGATGAATTAACAACAGCACTCTTCTATACACACTTGTTCCTATGAATCTGTTCATGAGACATAAACAAGAACACACAAGGGCAAGAGCACTCAAAATGATAGATGCATTTTCTAAATAACTTAAGTCAAACAGTGCATTGCGATAACCTTAAATCTCCAGTAAATCTTATTCACTGCTTTTTGTTCCCTCAGTGAATTTTGTCCTGGCTGTGGGATTTAGAGCTGATGTTAACCCCGAGCAGAGTTCAGCACTGAAGCAGCACAACATTTCCAGTTTTGTGGTTGTAGCTTAATTATTCGTACTCTAGCTTCTGAAGTTGAGGTAAAATTCCAGCAATATTTCACAGAGAACACTGATTTATTTATTTTTAATAGTGGAGTGATGTATAACGCTTTCGAAACAAGCGGCTTTCTTTAGGGGGGGGATAAATCACAAGTTGAAAACAAGTCATATATATCGCCCTCACATAGGAAAATCCTTTGTTTAGTTTTATATTGGAATGACTGGGTTGTAAAATGGTGCAATAAGTGATTGTCTTCAGATACAATTTTGAAAGTCTCTTCTCATCCTGATAGCAGTATTTAAGTGGCTTAGTCCCTTTATTAATCAAGGGGTCGCTAAAGCGGAATGAACCGCCAACTTATCCAGCATATGTTTTATGCAGTGGATGCTCTTCCAGCTGCAAACACCCATACACTTGGATACACATACTCATACACTACGGCCAATTTAGTTTATTCAATTCCCCTATAGCGCATGTGTTAAGACTGTGGGGGATACCGGAGCACCCGGAGGAAACCCACGCCAACACGGGGGGAGAACATGCAAACTCAACACAGAAATGCCAACTGACCCAGCCGGTGCTCAAACCAGTGACCTTACTGCAGTGAGGCGATCATGCTACCCACTGCGCCACTGTGATGCCCAAATATATTTACATGTATTTTAATATTCTGTGTGTAGGCGTAGGACCAAGAAAAGGATTTATCCAATTAAAACTTTCGGTCCGAACATTATGATAGGCTGTCCTACCTGACTGTCAAAATATGTAATTGCAAGCCTCTGCACAGCTTCTTTGTTTATAATGTCACATTAACGGATGAGGTGTAGACAGACAATGGCAGGCAAACATCAACAATTGACAACATACCTTCTTTTTTTTTAAAGATTGATATTGTTTTTATGGCGACACAGTGGCTCAGTGATTAGCACTGCCACCTCACAGCAAGAAGGTCGCTGGTTCGAGTCCCAGTTGGGCCACTTGGCATTTCCGTGTGGAGTTTTGCTTCTCTCCTTATAGGTGTGGGTTTCTTCCGGCTGCTCCACAGTCCAAACACATGCGCTATAGGTAACCAACTTGGCCATAGTGTATGTGTGTGAATGAGTGTGTATAAGTGTTTCCCAGTACTGGGTTGCAGCTGAAAGGGCATCCGCTGTGTAAAAAAAATGCTGGAATAGTTGGCGGTTCATTCAGCTGTGGTGAACCCTGATAATCAGAGACTAAGTCGAAAAGAAAATTAATGAATTAAATATTATGAATGTAGTGTGCTCTGTGGCTCAGTGGTTAGCACTGTCACCTCACAGCAAGAAGGTCGCTGGTTCGACTGCTGACTGGGCCAGTTGGCATTTCTGCGTGGAGTTTGCATGTTGTCCCCGTGTTGGCGTGGGTTTCCTCCGGGTGCTCTGGTATCTCCTACAGTCTAAACCAGGGGTGCTCAACCCTATTCCTGGAGATCGACCTTCCTGCAGTTTTCAGTTGCAGCCCATATCAAACACACCTACCTCTAATTATGAAGTGATCCTCAGGTTCTAATTAATTGGTTCAAGTGTGTTTGATCAGGGTTGGAGCTGAAATCTGCAGGAAGGTTGATCTCCCTGAACAGGGTTGGTCACCCATGGTCTAAACACGCTATAGGTGAATTGAATAAACTAAATTGGCCGTAGTATATGAGTGTGTGAATCCAAGAGTGTATGGGTGTTTCCCAGTACTAGGTTACAGCTGGAAGCTGCGTAAATCATATGCTGGATAAGTTGGCGGTTCATTCCGCTGTGTCGACCCCTGATAAATAAAGGGACTAAACCAAAGGAAAATAAATGAATAATGTGAATGTTACATGATGTATTGTAGTGATGTTGTCTAGTGCACATTCATGTTGAATGTTGATTTGTAAGGCGGGACCAGGGCGTAATTTGTGCCGGATCCGGAACCTCTGAAATGTGATCCGGCACCTCATTTTACAGATCGCCCTTCTCACACGCCTCGCGTGACTCTTCTGCAACTCCCCAACCCTCTTCACTTTCATTCACGACACCTCTCCGTTGCCTCTCTCTGTCCTCTAGTAACATGCTGGATCCATAACCAGATCTGTTCCGGGACCGCGCAATTTACAAATTAAGCATTGGGTGGGACTTAAGCGTTCAATGCTAATGCTAACGTTAGCATTTTTCAAGATCACCAGTTGTACCTTTAAAATTACCCATTAATTGATTCATTTCATGTGAACTGCTTGATTTTAACATTAATTCACGAGTTTACACTTACAAGAAATAAAGTGTATTTGGCGTGCTGTCCAGGGAGAGGGCTCTGAGCTCGGAAAAGACACGCTAACTCCTATTATTCTCCTTATCAGGAAAGGAAGAGACATTGGGGTGCGAAAAAAGAGTTTTTGAAATTGTTGTGAATTTATTAAAAAAAAAAAAACGGAAAAATCACGTTCATCAGTATTCACAGCCTTTGCTGTGAAGTTCTAAATTGAGCTCAGGTACTTTCTGTCTCGTCATTCTTCAGATGCTTCAGCAGCTTCATTGTAGTTCACCTGTGGTCAATCCAGCTGATTGGACATGATTTGAAAAGGCATACACCTGTCTATATAAGATCTTGACAGTGCATGTCAAAGCACAAACCAAGCATGAAGACACAGGAATTGTCTGTGGACCTCCGAGACAGAATTGTGTGGAGAGAGGAGAACCTTACAGAAGGACAGTCATCTGTGCAGCAATCCACCAATCAGGCCTGTATGGTAAGAGTGGCCAGACGACACATAGCAGTTCGCCTGGAGTTTTCCAGAAGGCATCTGAAGGACTCTCAGATCATAAGAAACTAAACTCTCTGGTCTGATGAGACTAAAATTGAACTCTTTGGAGTGAATGCCAGGCGTTAGGCTTGGAGAAAACCAGGCAGCGCTCATCACCAGGTTAATAGCATCCCTACAGTGAAGCATGGTGGTGGCAGCATCATGCTGTGGGGATGTTTTTCAGCAGCAGGAACTGGAAGACTAGTCAGGGTAGAGGGAAAGATGAATGCAGCAATGTACAGAGACATCCTGAATGAAGACCTGCTTCAGAGTGCTCTTGACCTCAGACTTGGGCGACGGTTCATCTTCCAGCAGGACAATGACCCAAAGCACACCACCAAAATATCAATGGAGTGGCTTCACAACAACTCGGTGAATGTCTTTGAGTGGCCCAGCCAGAGCCCAGACCTAAATCCTATTGAACATCTCTGTAGAGATCTGAAAATGGCTGTACACCATCGCTTCCCATCCAACCTGATAGAGCTTGAGAGGTACTGCAAAAAGGGATGGGCAGAAACTCCCAAAGACAGGTGAGCCGAGCTTGTGGCATCATAATCAGAAAGACTTGAGGCTGTAATCGCTGCCAAAGGTGCATTAACAAAATATTGAGCAAAGCCTGTGAATACTGTGATTTTTTTCAGCTTTTTTATTTTTAATAAATTTGCAACAATTTCAAAAACTCTTTTGTCACATTGTCATTATGGGGGATTGTGTGTAGAATGTTGAGGAAATAAGTCAATTTAATCCAGTTTGGAATAAGGCTGTAACACAAAAAAATGTGGAAAAAGTGAAGCGCTATCAATACTTTCCGAATGCACCGTATACTTACCACATGAGGTATACTTAAATATATACTTCAACATTACTTAAGTATACTTTTTTAATGTTACCTTAGTGTATACTTTTTCATAGGGGGGTAGAGTTTTGTGTTGTAGTAGAGCAATGATCTTGGGTTTGATCCCAGGGTAAACACATACTGATAAAATGTATACCTTGAATACACTGTAAATTGCTTTCTAAAAGGTCTGCCAAATGCACAATGTATATGTACGTTTAATGAACCAGAAATAAGAAAAAGAGCAGGTGTGGAGACGTGTAGGTAGCCCACACTTTGTGTTGAAAAGAGCCCCCATTTTAATTGGTCATACATCATGTCCTGGCATACACAACACTGTCATTATTTTTAGGCCAGCTAGATAAAAAATAACAGCATTTAACTTTAAAATGTAAGTATAGGTCATAGTTCTTGCATTAATGACCCATTAGATTGGTTTCTTGGGGAGAACAAAAATTGAATCAATTTATTAAAAAAAAAAAACGAATCAAAGATTGACAGCCAAAAAGATCCACATTGATTGTGCCAAGAACATGAAATACATTTTTATAAGAAAAACACACAAACTGATCAAATATATCTACTTAATGCAGTTTACACAAACTAACAACACAGGCTCTTTGGAAATATGTGCTTTGGCTTACATTTTTTATACGTTTGACTGCAGTTTGTAGGTATAATGTACATTAGGGGGCAGTATGATGTCAAATTTTGTTCCTTTTCACACTAATGATATTTAAAGGGGCATATTTACCACAAATAAAGGATTATTTATATGCAGTGCACAAAATAAACAACATAAAACTACTTAAAGCTGTCTATTATTGGCAATCAAATACGTTTTTGTACATAGTTTTTCTTGTACTGCAAAGCACTTGAGTTTGATGAAGTAAGCTTCCGCAAAAACACTATAAAATCAAGGTAAAACTGTATAGCTAAAGTGCATTTTTTTCTTACGTCTGCTTCTGAAAACACTATTGGTTCGGTTTAGGTTAGTAGTTCGCAAGTCAATCTGTATTGGTATTTGAAACGTTCAACATAATGTAAGTAATTTTTTCAGATTCACAAAAGATTCACTGCGCCTCCTAGTGGATTTGTCATCTGAAACATGCAACAAAACATACCCTAAGTAACGTATTTTAGATTCGCAAAAAATGCAGACAGCGTCCTCTAGTGGATTTGTCATCTGAAACGTACAACAAAACGTACCCTCAGTAACGTATTTCAGGTTTGCTAAAATGTAGACAGTGGTCTCTAGTGGATTTGTCATCTGAAACGTACAACAAAACACACCCTAAGTAATGTATTTCAGGTTTGCAAAAATGCAGACAGCGCCCTCTAGTGGATTTGTCAACAAAACTTACAGTAAGTAACGTATTTTACAATATGCAAAATGTAGGCTGAGACACATATCCAAATAGCCTGTCATTGAAGAGATAATTCATCCAAAAATTAAACTTCTGTCATCATTTACTGACCCTCCACTTTTTCCAGTCTCTTAAGGGAGAGTAAATGATGAGTAAATTTACATTTTTAGGGTGAACTATTCCTTTTAGTATTTGAATTGTCCATACCTGTGGTAAACCTCACTTCCCTGGACACAAGACGTAGCTCCACAATGGAAAATTGAGGCAGTTCCAGTTTGTCCACACCAGTTACGGCATTATCCCCTCCTTGCCAGAAGAACACAATATCATCTGTGGTGTACCCATCTGCAATAAAACACAAAAATGAATGTTTACATGGAGTAAACTGCATGTATAATACTCATCACTAGACACTGGACAACAGCAGTTTTACATTTTTACAGTTGCACGGTGGCTCAATGGTTAGCACTGTCACCTCACAGCAAGACGGTTGCTGGTTTGAGCCCTGGCTGAGCCAGTTTGCATTTCTGTGTGGAGTTTACATGTTTTCCCCGTGTCGGTGTGGGTTTCCTCCGGGTGCTCCAGCTTCCCACACAGTCCAAACACATGCACGATAGGGCAATTGGATAAACTAAATTAGCCGTAATAGATTACAGATTATTACAGATTAGTGTCTTCACATTTTCAAATAGAGAATGTATATACATGTATAACTGTATATACATATACAGTTAAAGTCAGAATTATTAGCCTCCCTGAATTATTGGCCCCTCTGTTCCCCCCCCCCAATTTCTGATTAACAGAGAGAAGATATTCTCAACACATTTCTAATCATAATAATAATATTAATAACTCATCTCTAATAACTGATTTATTTTATCTTTGTCATGATGACAGTAAATAATAATTGACTAGATATTCTTCAAGACACTTCTATACAGCTTAAAGTGACATTTAAAGGCTTAACTAGGTTAATTAGGTTAACTAGGCAGGTTAGGGTAATTAGGTAAGTTACTGTATAACAGTGGTTTGTTCTGTAGACTATCGAAAAAAAATTGCTTAAAGGGGCTAATAATATTGACCTTAAAATTGCTTTAAAAAAATAAAAACCACTTCTATTCTAGCAGAAATGAAACATTTAGTTCATTTGGTCAATATTTAGTAAAATTATCATATTGACCAACATAATTTCCTGCTAGTAAATGCTCTAAATAATACTATCATTGCTATATTTGCAATTGTTATTACTTATAACAATTTAAATAGAGTAATAATATTGCTTTTGCATTTCCTGCAATAGTTCCCTGTTTATTTTATTTATTTATTTCATATTATTTATTGATTAATTATAGAATGCTGCAATTAAAAAACATTAATTAAATTAATAATGCATTTTTTTCTGCCACAGATAAGCATTGATGTCAAAATATGAATAATTATTATATTGCTTCTGCAAAGTGCACAATTTAAGCATCAAATGGTGTTATTTCTCTGAGAAATAAGAAACGTTTTACACTAGTTAACTCTTTCTGGGGCGACGCAGTGGCGCAGTAGGTAGTGCTGTCGCCTCACAGCAAGAAGGTAGCTGGTTCAGTTGACGTTTCTGTGTGGAGTTTGCATGTTCTCCCTGTGTTCGCGTGGGTTTCCTCCTGGTGCTCCGGTTTCCCCCACAGTCCAAAGACATGCTGTATTGGTGAAATAGGTAGGCTAAATTGTCCATTGTGAATGAGTTCATATGGATGTTTCCCAGAGATGTGTTGCGGAATCCGCTGTGTAAAAATGTGCTGGATAAGTTGGCGGTTAATTCCGCTGTGGCGACCCCAGATTAATAAAAGGACTAAGCCGAAAAGAAAATGAATGAATGAACTCTTTCTGGGCTGACTGTGACACCTACCATCTAAATAAATTCTGGTTTGTTGCAACCCATATGTTGAGTTACAATAACCCAGGATTTTTTTAATGTATTGGTTATAAGAATGATTTAAAAGTTATTATGTTCCATAAATGGGGCCTACAGTTCGATTAGGCAAACAAAGACATTTACTTTAAAATGAGCAAACCATCCAAATGTTCTGAAAGTAAAATGTTGAAACAAGCAAATCTGAGAAACATCCACGCCTCAGCAGGTCAGCCCTGACCCATTGATCCACACAAAGCGACAAACAACAGTAAGAATACAACAATGTGCATGGTGTAATCATTCCGAACACGCACCCGGTTATTTTGCGATGTACCCGTGACAGACAGGGCACCACTGAGTGATCAATAGAGCAGGGCACCTCATTGATAAAGCGGCAAACACATTCAATCTTACCCACATCTGTCAATTGTGCCACGAGCCCTGGGTGTCAGAGGCCTGGAGGAGCATTTATCACTCCTGACAGCACAGACAGAGCGGCCTGCACTGCAGATGTGGCCGATTGCTCTAAATGGCCTTAATGATCACGTTTGCTTACATTAGATGTCTGTGGAGTGTGAGAGAGATAAGAAGCGGGAGTGAAATTGATGAGCCGGACCAGTTCAAAAACTGCTGTGGTCCGGTGTGATGTGTTCCAGTGGTGTAAAGTAACTAAATACAAATACTCAAATGACTGTAATTGAGTAGTTTTTCTCAGAAATTGTAATTTACCAAGTAGTTTTAAAAATGTGTACTTTTACTTTCCCTTGAGTACACTTTTACTCCACTACTTTTCTTCAACCTGCAGTCATTACTTTATTTTTTCTTGTCTATGGGGATCAGAAAAATCAGTCCTGTGATTTCTGTCCAATCAAATCGCACATAGAAGATAAATCGCATCATAATGAACTACCTCAAGACATGGGCGATTTATAATTGCAGCAAACTGTTTGAAAGCATTTAAAGTGTCAGAAATGATGTCCAAAATCTTTACTCGCATTGACCCAGAGACTGATGAAAAGACGACGGATGTTTACTGTATGATAACCGAAATGGTCAGTCAGATTGACGTTGTACCCTAACGGCATGGGGACGTTGCGTTTTGTTTGGAAATGAAAATTGGGTTGACATCAAACCCAACGTCAGATCGACATCAATGTCCAACATCCAACCTAAAACCAACCAAATATCAACGTCTAATTATGTTACAGCTTGACATTGTGTGGACGTTACCACTACGACATCTATCAGACAGATTTTGGTTGCCATACCTGACGAATAAATGCCAGTATTTGACGTCAGTATGATATAGTTTCAGATGTTGACACGACGTTGGATTTTGGTCACTTTATAACAGCCTAAATTTGACTTTTTAAATATCATCGTCATTTGATGTCATTATTGGACATCAAAATAACATTGTCCTTAGACACTGGCTAGATGTTGAATTTTGGTCACCTGACATCACAACCTAAATCGAACCTAATATTAATGTCCTATGATGGTGTGTGCCTGCCAAGCAGTAACTAAATGCACTACAGAATGTTACGTTTACACACATCCACAAATTACATGTAAATGTATCAGCTTTTTACAGCATAATACTCACTACTCTTGAGTACTTTTAAAAGGGCAACTTTTAACGCATACTTTAAGTAATATTTACAACAGATACTTTTACTCTACTCGCACTACATTTTTAGGCATGTAATGGTACTTTTACATGAGTATGATTTTTCACTACTCTTTCCACCACTGATGTGTTCACAATGGGGGACGGATCACTGTTGTTTAGTTTACACATAGTTCAGCCAATCCAAAAATGAAGAATTTTTCTGACTAAATAAATAGATGCATTGTGGTAATTAAAAAAGCTTAATGTCTTGAGACAATCTATCAAGATGAAGTTAAAAATGTATGTTGCTAGGAAGACATACAGTTGATTAGCCTGAATTATTCGCCCCCTGAATAGTTTTCCCCAATTTCTGTTTTATGGAGAAAATATTTTTTTCAACACGTTTCTAATCATAATATTTTTAATAACTAATTTCTAATAACTGATTTATTTTATCTTTGCCATGATGACAACACATTAGACTAGATATTCTGCAAAAAAAAAAAAAAAAAAGAAGTGACATTTAAAGGCTTAGCTAGGTTAATTAGGGTAAAGTTAGGGTAATTAGGCAAGTCATTGTATAACAGTGGTTTGTTCTGTAGACAATCCAAAACAAGTATTGCTTATGGGGTCTAATAATATTGACCTTAAATGGTTCTTAAAATAATTAAAACTGCTTTCATTCTAGCCGAAATAAAACAAAAAAGACTTTATCCAAAAGAAAAAAATATTATAGGAAATACTGTGAACAATTCCTGAATCTGTTCAACAATGTTTAGAAAATATTTGAAGAAAACAGAAAAAAACTAAAACTCAAGCATATTTTGTGCTGGTTAATTGTTTAGTAATTGTTTATTAAGTGAAGTGATACACTGAGTATGTTTACATGGACACCAATAATCTGATTTTAAAACGATTAAGACAATACCCTGATTAACAGTCCACCACCTTAATCTGACTATAGTCATAATCAAACTAAACAGAAATGGAAATAAGACTTGGAGGATGCTGACTTTAGTGACATTATTGAAGTGCAGTACAGACATGTAAACACCACAATCAAACTATTACCGTCATGTAGGACTTTTTGCCGCATTTTGCGCCAGGATAGTCTACACACACACGGCTGTTTGACACTATTCTCCGCAACTACAGAGGCAGTGAAGGACCACAGACACACATTGCGAAATGTTTTTTTTATTTTTTAATTCAGCATGCGATATCCGATTTTATTTAAAATTCACTCCTCCAGAAGTTCATACTCTCATCCAAGATCTCCAATGTTTAAGGGGGTAGGGCATGCATTAAATGTTCCTGAAAGTAAGTGGAAGTGCCAAACTGTGGTCCACAAATTAAAAATGAAACACCCGAAATTACATGAAACTCTGGAGGAAATGTGGATAGACATTAATCGAATTATGTGCTTATAACATGTAAAACGAGATCATGAAAGGAAGATTCAGAGAGCAACTCATGTAAACACCTTAATCATGAGCTCTGTTGACTGTTTTTTGCATGTTTTAATGCATTTCCGTATTGACTTATTATGCACAAATGCTAAACTAACAACTGCGCTTGTCATTTAAAGATAATGCACCAACAACATTGATTAATAAAGTAAATGGGCAGTATCATACACCCCGCGCAATAAGGCGCAAGACATGTTTGGCAAGATTTATTGCTATTTTCAGACCAGCACAACCCTAATTTTCACGTTTTGTTTAAAAAGCAAATCCATTTTTAGATAAGATTAGATTCAACTTTATTGTCATTACACATGTACAAGTACAGGGAAACGCGCCACTTTGTGGACTCATGCTGGTCTAAAGAGTGGGTATGTAAAGGGGCATTGTTGGCGCGTTGCTATGTTGAGGAACTGAAATAGACCGTGCTATTGATTAATTACAAGGTGCTCTAAAGTCCAGTGCAGATTGCGTAAGTTATGAACCTATGCAGGTCCAAACACTTACAGATTGCCTAATACACACAGGGTGTTTAGCAACACAAAGATATCTTTACAGATAAAAAACATTAAATAATTAAAATGTTACAAAATTATTATTTTTTACATAAATATAAAAAGCAGTGCCTCCATGCCTTCTTCACCTCAGGGGGCTTTTTCAGTTTATTTGTATTTGCATTAGTATAATGTTATTATTATTAGCAGTATTATTTATTGTATGCATATTTCTATTTGTTTTAATATAAACAAGTGTAGATTTGTCCACCTGTGGGGTTTTGTCTGCATCACCATATGGGGCATAAGAACAGGACGTGTGTTTGGATATAACTCAGTTGTTTGACCACACTTCATTATTATTGTTCATTTATTCATTTGCTGGAAATTAGAACTGACTTTAGAAATAGTTTTGAAACAAATCTTTGCACTTAACAAATAAAATGTAATATGTTGGCTAATGAATGTCTTCAGTGAAGTGAGTTTCCACAGTTTCTTTACTCCACCAAAGTAAAGGAGTAACGTAAAGAGTAAAAGTAAAGTAAAGAGAAAGTAAAGAGGCTAAATGGAGGAGGCTTGCAGATGCTCTGTTTAACTGTTTTCTCTCTAGTGAAGTGTTCAGTTTTTACACTTATAAAGTCCACCATGTAAATAGCAAAATGCTCCATGGAGCAACGCAACTGACTCTGAAAGGGAATGTAAGATGAGATTGGTTTAAAGCACGTTATGCTCAAAACACACCCATAACGTATTAAAAGAACAAGCACAACCCAGTTAGACCATGTGCCGGGGCGCAGAACGTATTTATCAGTCCTTAAAATAGCAAAAGTGGATTCAAACATGCCCTTAATGCTTTTGCACCTTATGCTTTAGACTTTGCACCTAGATCATTAAAATAGAACCCATTTTGTGACAACGTGACTCAACACATCCTTTCAGACTATTAACAGAGCATTCATAAAACTTGATTTAGGATAATTGAACATTTTAGATGTAATAAGTGACTAGAAAATGTTAAGTCAAAGGTCAGATACTTAATATCTAATTTCTGTCATAAAGAAAAATGTTATATGTGCTTCAATGTATGTAAAATTATTTGCATGAAATATTTTCAAGACTATTAAATTGCCTATTTTACGGTTTAGAAACCATGTGCAGCTAAAGCCACACTTTGCTTTGTATTTGGTGTGTGTACCTTGTACTCATAACATTATGGGAACCAAATATCCCGAAATGTATGCCAATATCAATACATTTTGACCTTGTGGGGACGTTTTTGGTCCCCATGAGAAAAAACAGCTCATCAATCACGCTGAATGATGTATTTTGAAGAACTAAAAATGCTGATTGTTTCTTGTTAGTGTTAGATTTAAGGATGGGGTATAGAATATACAGTAGAAACATCATTACATCTATGAGAAGTCCCCATAAAGATAGCCGTATATGTGTTTGTGTGTGTAACTTACAGCTCTCGATCTCCAGGGTGCAGTTTTGCTCATCGAGAGGGTACCGCCTCAGGTCCATCATGCAGGCTGCAGTTGTAGTTATTCTGGAAAAGGAGAAAAACACAAGCAACAGAGGGTTAAAAAAATAGGAGAGAGAGAGAGAGAGAGAGAGAGAGAGAGAGAGAGAGAGAGAGAGAGAGAGAGAGAGAATGAGAGGCACTGTTACCTTGGTAACCTTTAGGAAATCATAGCTTAGCCTTGACTGCACCATGTGAACATGTGAGTCATGACTAATGTTTGCCATCTATTTCCTTATAATACAAATGGAAAAAGGAGAGAAGTGCAGCCATTGGTAGGCAAAGGATGTTTGTCTCTTGTTGGTGGTTAAGATATCGTCCATGTGTTTTTTACATCTTGTGAAAAAAATATGAAAAGGAGATTTACAGAAGTGCACGCTGTAGATATTATGAAACTAGACAGCTTGGCTCTCATGAAATTATTAATTGGTGAGTACACAATGCAATATATAAAAAAACACACATAAGGTTCTGGTCCTGGATCCTGATTGGTCAATACAGTGTTCAAGTTTTGCTAAAGCAATTAACAGTTATGCTGAAAACACACTGTGTATTTTTCAAAAGTCATTAAATCACTGTCCTTTTCATACTACAGGGCTGTTTGTGGACATAAGTCTGTGACTCCTTTGGCTGTAGGTCTGTGACTCCTCCCCCTGAACACTCCCTTGGTTTACATCTTGCTCACTCATTGGCTGTAGGTCTGTGACTCCTCCTCCTGAACATTCCCTTGGTCTACATCTTGCTCACTCATTGGCTTTAGGTCTGTGACTCCTCCCCCTGAACATTCCCACTGCTGTGTGGATATCCATTATGTTAATGTACAGAATAAACTTGATTTAACGTCCACAAACTGGGATTAAAGCGTCTACTTCTATAATTGTACCGACACGCGGCTGTGGTGATGAAGAGGGTAAAATCGCTGTAATTGATTACAAACATGCACTGTTTTGTAAATGTTTTAAACTTGTATAACTCATTCTTGATCACACTTGATGATGACTGATGAGCTTGTTGATATTATACGTGTTAGGAGACATGTTAATACACGTCTGTCAATCAATTCGGTGGGCGGGGAAACTGCACTCATACATCACGTTGCAGTGGGGCTCAGAATGGAAGGGATTTGGATCATATTTTTTCATCATTGGTACCCTTTAAAGCAACTCATTTTCAGACAAATTTATATTTGATATTCTAATGGACCCTTTTCACATTTCCGGGTTTCTCAGCAGCAGAAGTCATCATAGTTAGTTAGTAAACTTAAAGTGCAGTGAATGGGAGAGTACAACAAATCATTTAATTGCAGTCTTATTTGCTGAAATAACAAAACACAAACTCTACGATGGTGTTATTAAGACTTTTAGAAAAAGGAATACATTAGTGTGAGACTGACAATGGCAGCCAGAAGAGAAAACAACGTCAAATTTACTGTCCCACATCCATAAACTGCAATTTAAACCCCTTGCATAAGCGGAAATTCGTTTTTTGTAATTTAATGCAAAGACATACATAAAAAAAAACATATGAATATACATTTTTTAAAATCTAAATATTAACAACTTTCAAAGATTTAAGATGCTGATGACCATAAACACATCATAACTGTCTTGTGAAAAGGGTCCATGAATATTAATATATAACAAGTGTCATATACATCCATATCATTAGATTAATCATCAACGTTACATCCTCCCTGTCCTCTGGCCTTTTGCACTTCTCCTTGTCCACATTCCTGTAGTCTCTCTGGGTTTGGGAATGATTGGATACGCACGCACACACACACACACACACACACACACACACACACACACACACACACACACACACACA
>CAIGQZ010001206.1:1448738-1460293 GCA_903798205.1 Danio tinwini | reverse complement strand
TATATATATCATACTTTGTGCAATAACAGCTGTTTTTTTGTGTTTCTCTTCTGTTCCACGTCAGTTTCCTCTCATTATTACACCAACCTTTCTGTGAAACATGAAGTACACAGTGGGTTACCTCAAATGTTCAGTCAGAACTAGTGCTGTGCAATGATTAATCATACACAAAATAAAGATTATATATCAACCCAGGCTCATTATTGATATGTAACCCTATATACATTTCTAGAGAGCGCCAAATACGTCCCAGGAGCTACGTGTATTTGCAATTTTTGTTTTTGTGAGTCCACCAGAGGCTGCTGTGTCTGCTTTTTCAGATCTCAAATTTCTCTCGCGAGTGCCATTGAGCCTGCTGTTCTCATGTAAATCCACTAGAGGCTGCTGTTGACTGACTGACTGACTGACTGACTGACTGACTGATTGACTGACTGATACACCCCATCCACCTCCTTCCCTAAACCCAACCCACAGTGTTTTCAAAAGCAGAAAAAGAAAAGCCCTCGCGGTCGCCTGCTTTTTACCACAATTTAATATCTTATCATGTTCTCACCCTGTTATTTACTTGTTTATAACATATTTTTTTGATTTTGTTTTAGTTTTACCCACTTTCTGGAACTGTTCCTTGCTGGACTCGAACCCCGTCATCATGGTCATCTCCTCTCTGGGCCTTAAGTCCGCCGACGTACATGGTAAGTTACTGGTAACAAACCAAATTGGTAACAGCGATAAAGCCGTCCACACTGAGGTATGCGGTGAGCCGGTTGCTCAAAAAAACAGAAGTTGATCGGGTATTCTAAATGGTTGTGAGGCGGTTGCTAAGGTGTTCTGAGTGGTTGCTAGGTTGTTGGTAAGGATTTACAAGGTGGTTGATAGGTGTTCTGAGTGGTTGCTAAGGTATTGCTAGCCAGTCCTTAGGGTGTTCTGAATAGTTGAATAATTTTGGGCTTGACTGTATATACTGTATATTATATGTGTGTGTGCTGTGCATATGTATTATGTACATATTAATACATGCATGTATATGTGTGAGAATTTTTATTTCTACATATCTATGTAAATATTATTGTTTTGTATGTATGATTTTGTAATAGCCGTGCGATATTCTGCAATATCAGCATTCGTACAGCCTTTTCATAATAGTTTTAATAACTCATCTCTAATAACTGATTTATTTTATCTTTGACATGATGACAGTAAATAATATTAGACGAGATATTCTTCAAGACACTTCTATACAGCTTAAAGTGACATTTAAAGGCTTAACTAGGTTAATTAGGTTAACTAGGCAGGTTAGGGTAATTAGGCAAGTTATTGTATAATGATGGTTTGTTCTGTAGACTATCGAGAAAAAAAATAGCTTAAAGGGGCTACTAATATTGACCTTAAAATGGTGTTTAAAAAATTAAAAACTGCTTTTACTCTAGCCGAAGTAAAACAAATAAGACTTTCTCCAGAAGAAAAAATATTATCAGACATACTGTGAAAATTTCCGTTGAAAACATTCAGAGGGGGCTAATAATTCTGACTTCAACTATATATATATATGTTGCGATTAATCCCAGCACTATTCTGACCATATTTGTTTTCAAGCTTAAACACTTCAATATGTGCATTAGCTTTTTTTCTCCCAATCCCCATAAATCACAGACCTCTGCATATTTATATATATCTTAAAAAAACGTTGCATCTGTGGGTCATATTGAGGATGCTTTTGCATACATACTGTAGTCACACTAAAGCTGACTAAAGCACATTAATTCGAAATACCCTTTTTTTAGACACAGCAGGGGCATGATATGATAATTAAACATTAACAACAGCCCTGACTCATGAATAATTTACAGCCAGCAAAGGCCCATCTTAAGACGTTATGAAGAGCGGACGTATCAATACTGCCAGCCATCCGGGCTGTGCTTCCCCCTGATTTAAATTCTCCAGGTTTAAGAGACCCTGAGGGAAAATAGCTCGCAACCTGTGGCCCGACTGCTATTCCTCGACTGCACCTGTGCCGAAGCCTCCAGGAAGAGGACCCAGTTTGTCATCTTTCATTATTGATAGTTTGATTGAGTGGAGCACCCACAGCCAACTCTCTGCCCTGCCGGAGACACTCTGGGTTAATGCACAGCAGAGACACCAGCCAGAGTGCTTACATTTGGCTGTTTTTCTAATGGAGGACAACAGTTTTTTAGATGCTCCTTCACATGCTTAAAGCCATATTTACAGTGCTCGGCATAAATGAGTACATCTCCATATAATATAAAATAGTGAATATATTTTTATCCATTTCTCAGTGAACACAGACAGTATGGTGCATTTAAACATTTATTATTCATTAGTTAATTAATTCATTTTCTTTTCGGCTTAGTCCCTTTATTAATCCGGGGTCACCACAGCGAAATGAACCGCCAACTTATCCAGCATATGTTTAACGCAGCAGATGCCCTTCCAGCTGCAACCCATCTCTGGGAATCATCCATACACATTCATTCACACTCATAGATTACAGCCAATTTTAGTTACCTAATTTACCTGTACAGCATGTCATTGGACTTGTGGGGGAAACCGGAGCACCCGAAGGAAACCCACGCGAACGTGGGGAGAACATGCAAACTCCACACAGAAACGCCAACTGACCCAGCCGAGGCTCGAACCAGAGACCTTGCTGTGAGGTGACAGCACTACCTACTGCGCCGCTGCGTCGCCTATATTTATTATAATTATAATAATAATAATAATAATAATAATAATAATAATTATTATTATTATTATTGTTAGTATTATTGTTATTTTTGTTATTATTATTATCATCATTATTTTTATTATTATTATCATTATCATCATCATCATTATCATTATTATCATGATCATTATCATTATCATTATCATTATCATTATCATTATCATTATCATTATTTATTATTATTATTATTATTATTATCATCATCATCATCATCATCATCATTATTATCATTATCATCTTTATTATTGTTATTATTGTTATTATTGTTATTATTATTATTATTATTATTATTATTATCATTATTATTTTTATAATAATAATAATAATAATAATAATAATAATACTTATTATTATTATTATTATTATTATTATTATTATTATTATTATTATCATCATCATCATCATCATCATCATCATCATCATCGTTATTATTATTATTATTATTATTATTATTATTATTATTATTATTATTGTCATTATTATTATTATTATCATTATTATTTTTTATCATCATCATCATCATCATTATTATTATTATTATTATTATTATTATTATTATTACTAGTAGTAACAGTAGTAGAAGTAGTAATCATAGTAATGTATTATTATATATTTTAAACTTTGTTAGGTGCTATTAACATATTACATAAAAGGTATATATACTACAAACTACTTGATTTCTAGTTGATAATTTAAAAAAGTGGCAGAAGGTGGATTTTTCTGATGAATCATCTGTTGAACTGCATCCCAATCATCAAAAATACTGCAGAAGACCTGCTGGAACCAGGAATTACATTCAGTATGGGGGCGTGCAAGAGATCTGCAGAGTGGATGATCAACATCAACAGCCTGAGGTATCAAGACATTTGTGCTGCCCATTACATTACAAACCACAGGAGAGGGACAATTCTCCAGCAGGATAGCGCTCCTTCTCATACTTCAGCCTCCACAGCAAAGCTCCTGAAAGCAAAGAAGGTCAAGGTGCTTCAGGATTGGCCAGCCCAGTCACCAGACATGAACAATATTGAGCACATCTGGGCTAAGATGAAGGAGGAGGTGTTGAAGATGAATCCAAAGGATCTTGATGAACTCTGGGAGTCCTGCAAGAACGCTTTCTTTGCCATTCCAGATGATTTTATTAATGTGTGATTTGAGTCATTCAGAGATGTATGGATGCAGTCCTCCAAGCTCATGATGGAGTCAGACACAATCTTCATTCTGTTTCCACTGCAGCATGACTTTATATTCTATACTGGACATTATTTCTATTCAGTGATGATACTTTTGTCTAAGCAGAGTCAGATCTTACTGTCCTAATGAAATCATTCAAAATTAAGACATGATCATAATTTATTGTGCTCAAATAAGCGTAATCTAGAGGCCTTTACCTTTCATATAAGCCACTTCTGATACCAAATGATCAACTAGAAGTCAAGTTATTATTTGCTGTTCCTAAAACTTGGATAGGTGACAAGACTTTTGTCAGGTAGTAAAAATCTTATTCGTTAGGCCTAAATATTTTTTGTATTTGTATTAACCAGTGTAAAGCTGGCTTTACTGACAAAATGGGCTTGAAAATTGCTATGCAAATTGCAAATAACCTTGATTAAATCTGCTTAGCTCTATATGGCAAACCATGCTAACTAAAAGAAATAAAATCAAATAATAAAAGAGCTATAGCACAATGTCACGCTTCCTGAGAGAAAGGAGAAAAAGCATCAGCAATGAAGTTGGAAGCACAGCTGTAACTGCAACGTTTTTTCATGTGATCACACGTTCATCCAGATATCATTAGTGCCTTCATTTTCAACACTGTCTGCTAGTACTGTGAGCCATAACAGATATCTTTCACACACCCTAAATAGAAGCTTTCCCAATGCTAACCTGTCCCAGAACTGTGATAGCAAGTGCAAGTTTGAACTATGATTAAAGTTAAACAAGAAATCTCTGATACTGATATAATCAACAATTAATTCAGGAATGATGACACACACATTTGCTGCAAAGTTCATACTAGGTGAATTTTGCAATTATTGTTCAAACTACTTATTTAAAATGAGCCAAATCAAGGCAATTCTTGAGTTTTTGGGGGGACAACTTGTTTTATGTTTAATCCAAGTAAACTTAAAGGGCACCTATGGTGAAAAATGTACTTTTCAAGCTGTTTGGACAGATATATGTGTAGGTGTAGTGTATTGACTGTCATATTGGGCTGATATAAACACAACCAGTCCTTTTTATCAATTTAACAACATAAAAACAGTGGACCAATTGGAGCGGTTTTGAGACCGACCGCAACTTGACGTAGGAGTGCGGTCCCCCCGCCCACCAATATTGATTGACAGGTGCGCATTACCATATCCTCAGTATGTTTTCACGTCCACCATTTTCAGCCTGTGAGTCAAAGCGATGTCACCAAAGAAACACCCTTGGCTCATTGGGCTCAACACAAGATCAACATTCACCACGTTATCACTCACCTCGTTGACAGTGTTTGAAACTTTAGGTGGGTTTGCATACATGTGTGCTTTTCATTGCGTCTTCTTTAAACTTCAGCGGTTTGCATTTCCCGCAGTCACAGAAGCTCCCTGTCATCTTAACTAGGTGCAGCCGGAAAGTGCGAGCGCATTGCCTCACGTGCGTGTCCCTCTATTGGAAATAACTAACTTGCCTTAAGCAGGTCGCACACCAGAAGTGCCTCTCGGCGATGTGCAGCGCAGCGCTATACATTTCAGAATTTTAAACATAGGTTTTTATTAGGGTACACACAACGGCGCCGCAAGTCAGTGGCTGTCTCCAGCCACGACTCAGGACACTGTTCATATTTCTGCCGCGCCACAGAGTGTTATCTGAATAGTTTCACTTTAAATAACATGCGAGTGTGCACGTCTGGTGTGCCGTGTCGCGGCTAAGAGCGGCGCATCCGGTGTATGACGCCCTTCAGTCAAAGTTAATTCAGTGTGCTTGGTTATTAGTCTCGGTGTAGGCTACAAGCTCGGAGCTTTAAACTAGCACACAGTTGGCTGTAAAACTATACAAAGACACAAATGATTTTGTCCTCTCTGCTTGGTCTGTGTCCGAGTCGTACATGTACAGCTGAATGCTGGTCCTCTCACTCATGTTGCTTCTCTCTGTCTGCCTGTCTGTTGCCATACACAAAGCGGGGGAGCTCTTGGCTCTGCCCCCTTGTTAAGTTGGGTGGGAAGTCGAAACTTATTTTTATGTGAAGCAACACACCCCTAAAACAGCGACCTGTGTACACGCCCCCAAAATGACACTCTTTAATACATCATAACAAAAAAAATCTGACTTGTGTTTTGAACTAAACCTAAACTGGCACACTCAGAAGAACCATAATATTAATATTACATCTTAAAAAAGGGGTAAAATAGGTGCCCTTTAATCAATTTGTGTTGGGAAAACATGAAGGATTTGTGTGGAACCCGACATTGTTAAGAGTGCAGTAAATACTCTAAAAAAAATACACCAAAAAGTCAGGACTACAAATGTTATATATGTTACTTTCACTTATTTTAAAGGGCTCTTATTTTACCCCTTTTTCAAGATTTAGGATAAAACTCTTCAGAATGTGTGTGTAAAGCTTTTGTGGCTTGTGCCTTTTAGGGTGTTTTGACATCTGTAGTTCGCTTTATTTGGTCTGGACCAAGGGCAATAATATTTCTCAGAAAATAGGTGTTTGTTTCTACATATAGCCCAAAAGTAAAGTCAAATTAAAGGTGTAGTTTGTATAGTTTGACCTAAAGTAAGCCGAAAATAGCTAATCAGGATAGAATACACTAAATAGCCTATCCCACAAAACACTGAAAACTTAAATATATTTTATTGATGAGTTAGATGTAATTTAAATAAATAAATTCACTGAAGATTCACTGAACCATCTACTACACAAACTAATTAAGTAACTTAGTTGACCCCCCAACCGTCCATGTATAATTTGCACACTGTAAAATGGTATTTAAACTCACATTGGGAGCATTCAACACTGAATAAAGCCCATAATCAGTACCTGAGGCGATCATTGTTGTAGTAGTTTATGCTGTTGATCTGCTGCAATGTCATGGAAATAGAAAGCATTTCTAAAGTAGATATTCTGCACATCGCCATTGCAGATGGTTAAGACAAAAAAACTCCTTTTAACATTGTATGTTGTTAGGTGTAAGTCAGTTGATTTCCGGAATACACCCCTGTACTTTATCCAGCACAACATTAATAATAGCATTTACCTCAGTCCGTACAGAACAGTGCCGTCTGGATGGAGGCGAATCATCCGGTTTTTCACTGTCACTCCGTGCAGGAAACTCTTCTTGTCGTTCAAGAAATAAGTGTCCGGGAGCCACAACTGATCCGCCACACGGTTGTCCAAAGTCAGGTTCAACGCCATCTCGGCGTAGGCCAAACGCTTGTCCCTCCAGCTCTGTTGGAAATACATGGTGATGGTGTAGTCCTGCAAAATCAACAGAAGGACAGACAGCATGAGAATTAAGGTGCAATTAATGTATTCTTAGTTATTTATGTATTTATTGTGGAAAGTTATTTTAGTCAACATTACAAAAATGCTATTGATTTGATCAATATTACTCTGAAATCATACACTGTTAGACTTTGCCACAATTTAACAGTTATTTACTGCAACAACAACAACAACAAAAGCCATGTAGAATATCACATACATCCTTTACAGTTTACTACTGTACTATGCACTGCATTGTGGGTCAATTTTAAACATGTACAGTAACTTACTGCATGTACGAATTTGAGCTATAGTACTGTAATCAAAGGAGTCAAGTACTGATACTGCAGTTGAAGACAAAAATAAGACAGTTCATGAAAAATGTTGTCACTTGTTTGGTCACATGCTAAAAATAAAGATTTTGTATTACTAGTGTAAAATGTAAATACATTACAGTAAAAGTACTGTAAAATTTGTCATACTGTAAAATTACAATGTGGTAAAGGGCATTTTACAATAAAAAGAAGTTGCAATAGAGGTATTTTACTGTAAAATGAAATTGCAAGAAAGCCCTGCTACTGTAAAACACATTTACAGTAAGTTACTGTAAAGAGGCAGTTGCAGCAACATTGCTGACAACATTACTGACAGTAAGTTACTGCAAAAATTCAATCAAATGTCTAACAGTGTAGCTGCAGCTGGCAAAGAAAAAACAAAAATATTTGATAGAGGATAATACGGTATAGTTGATGTGAATGCAATGTTACACAATTAGTATGGACATTTTTAGTGTTTTATTACATTTTTATTTTATATTGTCATCCCTATTTATTACATTTTGTATTAACATTTTGAAATGGTGTATAACTGTAGGATAGTGTGTGAGTGTGTGTGTGTGTGTGGGGGGGGTGCAGACCATTTAGAAATAAGTGATTAATAATTATAGGAAAGTAAACTCATTTAGCTGTCCCCCTCACTTTTAACATGTCGGCTATGCCCCTGCTTTAGCTAACATATTTGACATAATTTTTATACATTGTTGTTTTATAAATTATTATATATACTATATTTGTATAACTTGTATACAAATATAGTATACAAATATTTATATATCGGTTTTATTTTATAATAATAATAATAGCAATAATAATTATAATAAGTTTTGTTATTATTATTATTATTATTATTATTATTATTATTATTATTATTATTATGTCATATCATATATTATAATTATAACATTTAAAAAATTTTTAAGAAATCAAACAAGACATTTTAGTGGCGTCAGCTCTGAACAGAATAAAGTATTTCCATTGAATGAGAAGGTGATTCAAATGTGTGGCGTTGATTGGATTATGCCCGTGCGAGCAGTGACTTTTGGATGTACGGTAAACAGGATTGTCTAAGGAAACTTTTAAGATCCATTGATGTGACTCATCACGGTCTAAGGACTGGATTGGCATCTTTAATGATGCAGCATTTTGCACAGATGCTTGTTAAATACAATAAGCCTACATTTAATTGTGCAGCATGATTTAAAATAACTTCCACATCAATATAAACTACAAGGCCCCTGCTTACAAATTATAGTAGTAGCAAAGACATTACATGTTCTTTACATTTAGGAACTGATAAACAATTAATAAGAAACAAAAATAACCACATACAGATCAAAATGTAGTGCTCTATTTAAATAAAGAATCCACTTTTTCTATTTTAAGTAGGGGAAAAACAATCGGTGCACCAGGCACATGATCTAAAAGGGTTGTCTGTATTTTCTTGTGTTTTGGGCATAATATGCATTAAACCAATCAGAGTCTCATCTCCCATTTCCTTTAAGAGTCAAATGCATTGCATCATGGTGGATTCACTATTTCACTACACTATTTACATGATGCTTCATTAGCGAGAAAATGGTATACAGAACGAGCCTTTTCCATTCCCATCAGCCAATTGAATATGTTCAATTATGTACCGATAAGCAATTAATAAGTAACAAAATATCCACATACAGGTCAAAATTTAGGGCTCTGTTTTAATGCAGAATCAATGAGGGAATTTCTGAATCCACTTTTGCAATTTTATGGAGAGGAAAAACTGTTGGTGCACCAGGCGCATGATCTAAAAGGGTTGTTCTTATTCTCTTAATGAGTTATGGGTGTGTTTTGAATATAATGTACATTAAACCAATCAGAATCTCCCAATCCACTTAAGAGTCAGTTTTATCAGATTCACTATTTACATGATGGATTTTTACACTATTTACATGACGATTCATTAGCAAGAATGGTTAAAAACCATCTACAGAATGACCCTTTGTCATCCGACATCAAAACATCCATTACCGTTTTGATTTCTGAAGCTCCAACTATTTAGCTCATTATTAATGCAAATATCCCATTAGCCAATCAAATTGCAGCAACTCAGTGATTTGCCCACATGAAACAATACGTCTTTCAGCTATACTGTTGTAAAGTACTTAAATTAATCTTTTGTGGCAATTCTACTGTTGCTATGATAACATAACAAGGACGTCAACATGATGTCAGATTGACGTTATACCTCACAGTGCTTAATTTGTAAAGGAATAATCTCCGGAACAAAACCAAAATAAAAGTTACTGTGACCGACGTCCGCCACACAATTTCAGTTTTTCCCGAAGATGACATTAGAAGTTATAGCGAAAAAAGCATCAGATTCCTCACATGACTCACTCAGTCCTATCTTCAAGAAGAGCCCACAGTTAGGTCCTCCATCATGTTTTCTGGCTGACTTGAGATCGCTTTGCTTCTGTCTCTCGCTATCCTGATTAGGCTCATTATCAAATTTACTAGTGGTTTTTAAAAAATAACATATGCTTGACTGCCTCTGGCATTTTGAAAACACATACATTCATTTATTTCCTTTTCAGCTTTTTTTTTATTAATCTGGGGTCGCCACAGCAGAATGAACCGCCAACTTATCCAGCACATGTTTTATGTAGCGGATGCCCTTCCAGCTGCAACCCCTCTCTGGGAAACATCCATACACACTAATTCACACTCATACACTACGGACAATTTAGCTTACCTAATTCACCTGTACTGCATGTCTTTGGACTGTGGGGGAAACCGAAGCACTCGGAGGAAACCCACGCGAACGCAGGGAGAATATGCAAACGTCACACAGAAACGCCAACAGACCCAGCTGAGGCTCGAACCAGCGACCTTCTTGCAGTGAGGCGACAGCACTACCTACTGCGCCACTGCGTCGCCTTTGAAAACACAGATATTATTTTTGTAGGCCACTATGCATTATTTATATACGCTGCTTACTGCGTGCAAAACAATAATCACCAACCAATGAGAGTGATTGTAAACGTAAGAAAGCTGATTAGTCGAAAGTGATCACCTTTATGTGTGTGCGCGCAAACACAACCCATACAACTTTGCTCACTGTTTTTCACTCAGACTCATGTACATTCTCTCTCTCTCTCTCTCTCTCTCTCTCTCTCTCTCTCTCTCACACACACACACACACACACACACACACACACACGCAGGTATTCATGACGCAAAAGTTAATATCAGGTTAAAACACGAATATCTGACATTTCCCGGGACAGAATCCGTCAAGATCCGGCTCAAATTAAGCCCTGGTACCCCGGCATCAGGGGATGTTGCATTTTGTTTGGAAATGAAAATCAAGTTGATGTCAGAACTCATCGTCAGGTCGACGTCTAACCTAAAATCAACCAAATATAAACATCTAATGATGTTACAGCTTGTTGTGTGCATGGACGATACCACTTTGACATCTATCAGATGTTGGATTTTGGTTGCCATACCTCACAAAAAAAATTGTCAGTATTTGATGTCAATATGATGTTGGTTTTAGATGTTGGCTCGATGTTGGATTCAATACAACCTAAAATCAACCAAATATCAACGTCTTATGAGGTTACAGCTTGACGTTGTGTGGACGTTACCACTATGATCTCTATCAGACAGATTTTGGTTGACATACTTGACGAATAAATGTCAGTATGTGACGTCAATATGGCATTTGGCTTGTCATTGGATTTTGGTCACTTTCCAACACAACCTAATATCCATCAAATATCAACGTCATTTGGACGTCAAAATGACATTGTCCTTAGACGCTGTCTAGACATTGTATTTTGGTCACCTGACATCATGACCTAAATATCCAACCTAATATTAATGTCTTATGATGTTGTGAGCCTGCTGCAATAACACTACACTGTATTTTTCTACAACAATAGGATATATTGTACTACAATACACCACATTTTAAGTAAAATGCTTGTACATGGGAAACGTGATTTATATGTATATATAT